>CM060875.1:33174206-33283206 GCA_030737845.1 Acorus calamus
GGATACCAATTGAGAACCCTTGAAATAAGATAATATAAGGGACAATCCGGCTAGTATTCCGTGCCCGTTTTCTTTTTAAATACGTAATTTTATTATTTTTTTAAAATAGTAAACATCATATAATGATATATAGCTTCTTCAAGATATGTTGAAAAGAGAACATTTGTACTCTGATGAAACTTTCATCGTGTCAAGTTTAATTAATTCTTTCAAATTTAGTGATTTCTTGGGATATTGAAACCAGAACCAACAACCAAAAAAATTTGGGAGATTGTCCCATATCAAATCCACTCAAATCATGTGCCACCCATAATATCTTGAGTGATATATATAACTGGATCTAACTGTAGTCCGCTCCTGAATGAGAAAAATAAATGTTTGATCCAGCTAAAAACCCTACATCTACAAATTAAATCTAGTTAGAAAATCGATAAATGAGAAAGCTAAATGTTAGATTGTGTTAAAAAACCCTGAACTGGAAAATGGACAGTCTAGGATGAATCTTCCCAGGTTTTTTGTGGCGTTGGAGAGGGCAAGGGGCGGCAGCATTAGGGCTGTTGAAGAGCGGCGGCGTCGGGGAGGCCAAGGGAGGGGTCGAAATCGGGGGATCTGTCGGGGAGGGAGAGAATGGGTTTCTTTTTTCCCGATTTGGGGATGGTGAGAGAATGGGTTGATTAGGTTAGTGTTTGGGTTAGGTTAGATGATTCTGATTAGCATTATATTGTGGTGATCTTTTTTTTCCTTGATTGAATCTATGCCACATATTCAATGCACCCCACCACATCTGCAATTTTTGGTTTTGCGGGCGTCCGCTCCTAAACCTTGCTGTACACAATCACACACACTTTTATTAAAAACGTATATATATCTTAATGATGAATTGCATGGACTCTTCTGATGAAAAACATAAGAAATTGCTATAAAATTATATACCTCATATTAAAAGATATATGCCTCGTTGAATTGCACATAACAACGCTCCTAAAGTAAAGTGCCACTTGTTGGCCGTCCTATCATTCATGTTGATCTCCCTGGTTTCCTACAATTCATCTTGATCTCACCCTGGTTTCCTATGAACACTTGTATCGAGCCCATCTTAACCATGGCTGCACCAAACTTGGAGGCTCATTCAGTCATTCTACACGTATATATTCACATTATTCTCCTTAACCATATATGCATTCCACTAGTCCGAGGTGAACAACCCCTTGTAATTCCTAGGTTTTTGTAGTGCTATCAGAGACAACGTTTTAAACAGTGATTAAAAGTCTTTTAACCATGATTAGTATCAAATATTATAGTAGTGATCAGTATTCACATCCAAACGATTGAGACTCACTTCTCCAATAACAAGGCCACCAACCCACAGCCTATGGATGGGAGGTTGAATTGAAAAAGTAGGGTGGGTGAAAACAGACGAATAGTGACAAATATATAGGATGTTTGTTGGATATAGGATGGTCCCAATCTTTATTTATATGACCGGTTCGGATTTGAGTTTTGGACCCAATCTTTATCAGCCGACTATTAATGGATAAAGGCACGTGATTTTTTAAATGGATAATTAAACATTATAATCAAAGGTTTGTTTTTATATATGTTTCTTCTAAACCTGCACTGCTTCCCTTTGATTTGTAGTTTTAATGACATTCCAGTTTCTTCTTTATTTTCATTTTTTTTATTCATTATTTACTTTATTTTTATTTTTTCTATGTTAATCAATAATTATTTCATTAATTACCTTTGTTTCATGATCGCATCTAGAGATCATTACAGTAAATAATTTTGCTCAATTATCTCATTTTCTTTTGAAAACTACAGAAAAACATGATTTGGATTTCATAAAAACACGGTTCATGTATATTACAATTTCTGTGAAAACTTAGAACTTGGTTGGTGTAAAAAATAAAATATTAACCCTCCCAAATATAATAAAATGATGAGCCTACAAAATGTGTTAGCAGCTTAATATCCTTGTAGGTTTTTATCCTTTGATTTTACATATATTAAAGAACTATAATAAACATAAGACAGACGCAATAAGAGAGAGAGAGAGAGAGAGAGAGAGAGATAGTTCCATGAATGTACAAAAATGGACTTGCAAACAAGAAAAATAGCCAGCAAATTTGAATAATTCTCCGAGTCAAACAAACGTGCACTACTTTATTGGAATCCAAAACACAATTGCAAACTGGCCATCACCATCTAGTACTCATCAATACAAATTTGTTGAATATTTGAATCCACCAACCTAAGCTCACTCAATGACAAAGGCCCCCAAATGCTATCCTTCACTAACATAATGCATATATGTGTATATAATCAGTGTTAAACATTATGATATCAATTATCACCTAAGACAATGATATGAAAAATACTCCAAAAAGAACCAACTCCATTATTAAAGAAAAATAAAAAGCGAGGAACCAAGAAAGTCATCCAGAAGAAAACAAGGCGTTTAAGTTGGTATATATATTGGAGTGGCAAAGCTCACCACGTCAAATCCTCTATGCATGCATGCATGATTAATTAATTGTCATTCAAAAAAGGCTGGTCTCTACTGTCCCCCTCACTTGACATTGATAGAGAAATATGAAAAAGCACACGTTTTAAATAAACGAAAAAGTTGGACTGGAATCCATGCTTATAAATGCTTTGGAATGTGATCATCAATTCCCATATCACATCTTCTCCACTGACCATCAAAAAAATCCATCTCATCTCATTCTTCACAACCAATTGATCAACCCCTACCCCTCTCAAAAACACACAATTCATATATCTCTTCTTAATTTCATATATTTTGATCAAAATGAAGATTCAGAGGGCTTCCATGGTGTTTCTTCTTATGGCACTGATGATGAACATGATGGGTTCATCATCATCTCTCAATGTAGGTTTCTATGGATCCACTTGCCCTTCTGTGGAGGCCATCGTGAGAAAGACTGTCAACAGTGCCATCTCTCAGAATCGTGGGATAGGTGCTGGTCTCATTAGGCTTCATTTTCATGACTGCTTTGTTAGGGTGAGCATACTTAACATACCATATATATTGTTCTGTATATGTTACTCTAATAAATTCATGAATTGTTGTGAAAGACTCTGTTACAAAAATCAATGTTTGATGTTGTAGGGCTGTGATGGATCCGTGCTCCTAGATTCGACTCCCGGAAACACTGCAGAGAAAGACAGCCCTCCCAACTTGAGTCTAAGAGGCTTCGAGGTGATCGACCAAGCCAAGGCCATGATCGAAGCAAAATGTCCTCAAACCGTCTCCTGCTCCGACATCCTAGCCTTCGCCGCCCGCGACAGCGCAGCCATCCTCAGTGGTGGAGGCATCAGCTACTCCGTTCCTTCGGGACGCCGAGATGGTACGATCTCCAATCAAAACGAGGCTCTCCAGAACCTCCCACCCTCAATGTGCAACAATTACAGTCTAGTTTCTCTAGCAAGGGCCTGTCCCTCGATGAGATGGTGACCCTGTCTGGCGCCCACTCCATCGGAGTCTCCCACTGCTCGTCCTTCTCGAACCGCCTCTACTCCTTCAACTCAACCTACCCACAAGACCCATCCATGGACCGTGGGTTTGCAGCCTTTTTAAAGACCAAGTGTCCCTATGGTGGGAGCAATGCCGAGACCACTGTGCCATTGGATGTGGTGAGCCCGAACCGACTGGATGTTAGGTACTACAAGAACTTGAGGAACCACAAGGGCTTGTTCACTTCGGACCAGTCTCTGTGGAGCGACCCTTCGACGGCGTATATAGTTAAGGAGAACGCGAACAATCACGCAGAATGGGCGGCTAAATTTGGCGCAGCCATGGTTAGAATGGGTTCCATCCAGGTTCTCACAGGAAATCAGGGTGAGATCAGGATGAATTGCAGGATGGTCAACTAATGGCATGTTATTTCAAGGGTTTGCAATTGGTATCCTCAAGTGTTAATGTTACTATTATTTGATTTTTATTGATTTTTTGTCAAGTGTAATTAGCAAGTGAAGGCATGTTACAGATATAATTACAATGAAATGTAATTAGTGCGTTCAATAATTGAGGGTCATCTCTCATGTAATGAAGCCTTTTTATATGATTGAGATGAATCCTATTTTAGTACTCTCTTATATATGTCTCTCCACTTTTTCCTTTCATTTTCCAAATTGATTGGTTGTTGCATTGAACTAGCTAGTGCACTACAGTTCTCTTGAATTAATTTACATATTTCAAAATAATTCAATGAAAAATCTTGCAAGAGTTCTGATGGAGATTAAAAACCGAAAGATAATTGCAAGTCTCAGCTGTGAAATCTGAATCCTATTTTGTTAGATTTGGAATTAGAAAAGTATAACAAAAGAGAATAAAACAGGGAGGTTTTGGGTGGCCGGCCCATTAATGGACTGCTCGACCTACATATGCATCGTTGGGCTGGGCCGTTTTGTCGAATTATAGTGGGCCACCTAGATCCTACTTTCATCCAAATGGGAATTTTTTTTCATTTTTTTTTTCTTTTCTTTTGGGCTTGCTTCTGGACATCGTTGGATAGGTGTCCCCCTATTTTCAAATAAATAAAATGGGGACAATTATTTCCATTTTTTTTTAATGTTGGGCCCACAACTGGCCCACGGGCCGGGCCCAATTCAGGATGGCACATGGGCTGGGTTGGGCTTCCAGAAGCAAGCCGAGCCCGGCACACCTCAGAACGGGTCGCGTTTTCAAACTTCATACTTTTTGATGACCCTTGCGTTTGGTTACGCGATTGCAAAATTGATTCTGCAGGAATCTGCGATTGCAAAATTGATTCTGCAGGAATCTCACTTTCTCAGCTTTTTGAAATCGCAGCTTTTAGACACTATTTGCCTACAATCGCTGGATTTAAAACTGCGATTGCAAAACTGTTTGGTTGCACGATTGTAAACGCAGCTTCCTGCAATCGCAAACGCTACGCAATCGCGCAACCAAACGCACCCGTACTCCAAATAACCCACATGATAGCTAGAACCAATGTTTGCATCACCTTGCTACGTGAATTCCAATTATTATTATTATTATTATTATTATTATTATTATTATTTTAAAATCACATACCTCATTTAATAGAATATGTATATTAAAAAATCGATTTATATAATTTAATGAATTAAATAATAACATTTAATATGAAAATTTTCTATCAAGGTATATAGTAGAGAGATCTAACAAGAGATATATATGACTGCATTTATGAAATATATCATGTTTTATTTATATAAAATTGAATATTTCATTGAGATACATGGTTTTAAAAAAATAAATAAATTTTGATAATAAATTCCAACGTCCCGGTAATAGTAATCTGTCATATGCTTCATTACCGGGACACACTTGTAAGTAAGCCTGTCAATCGAACGGATACGGATCGGATATCCCAATATCCATATCCTAACTTTCAGATTCGGATACAAATATTAATTTTCGGATTCAGATCTCTTCGGATACGGATCGGATACGGATATTTTTTGGATAATTGACATGTTTAAATATTAACATTAATTTGGATAATTAAGTAATATTTTAGAGAGAAATCAAAATTAAAAGTGAGTTTTTAAAGCTTATTCTCTATTTAAGATATCATACATTAAAAATTTAATAGTATTATAATATATTATCAGTATGATTAATCATACAAGATAACAATATAAACAATATATAATACAAATATATATATTTTTATAATATATGTCGGATACAGATATTTTTAATTTTTCAGATACGGATTCGGATCGGATTCGGATTTTTTTCGGATAATTGACAGCTTACTTGTAAGTGTCAATTCCACTTAAAGAAACAACTTTTTTATTTCTTATAATCCTCTGTGTTCCTTTGATCATTCACCCCCAAATATATCCGTTACGATTCATATGCCACAAAACAGCGAGCATATCTTTGTTTCTTTAACGACTCCCCAGTTTAGGGTGTTTGTTTTGCGTTTCTTGAAATCTATAATAGCGAAAGATTTGGTTTTTCTCGATTTTGATTTTGGTTGTACAATAAGTTTCTATAGGTCTGGAAAGTTTTTCAGATTTTTAGATTCATTTGTTGCTATGGAAGATTAGGTTTTTATGGACCTTGCGATGTTTTCGGATTTGATTTATAGAAATGTCAATTCGATGGGGAAGTGTTGGGAGAGGCTGGGGCGGTGAAGTCGAGGAGGGCTGTCAAAGAATTGGGGGCCAGAGGAGATCTGGAGGTGGAGGAGACAGCGGATGATGAGGATATCAGGTTTTGGTCACAAAGCAGGTGATCAGTGTTCGATCTTGCGTGGGCTTCGTCTCTTAGATCTCGGTCGATGCAAAATCAGTAAAAATTCAATCTTTTTATCATTCTTGTTATGATACAATTATGAAATTTACAAAAAAAAAAAAAGGTTGAATTGATCAAGGTTTCCATGTTGAGATAGTGAAAAAAAAAATTGTATATTTGAGGGTTTTTGGATCAAAATCTGGTGGTTTGTATGAAGAAATGATTGCTTACTAGTATGAGATTCCTCTCTTGATTGTATGCTCTCAGTTGGTGGTTGTTGTGATGGAAGTGAGGCCAAGCTTGCTGTTAGGGTAAGACCACATTTTAGATAATGTATATAGGTGTTAGAGCATCTCCAATCCTATACCCAAACCTTTACCCAAATTTAAATTTGAGTAAAAGTCACTCAAAACCCTCTCCAATCATTTATCCATACTCATACCCAATCAAACTTTTACTCAAATCTTTACCCAAATCAAGGGAGACTCGAATCTTTATCCAAATTTTCAACATCTCTTTTTTCTTTTATCTCCACATTTTCTTTCAATGTGACTTTTTTTTTTCATTCAACTCCACATTTAGTTGAATTATATTAGATGTCTTCTCACCCCTCCAAAATTTTCACCATCTCTTGAAACCCAAAAAAAAATGGTTTTTTTTCTTAACTCTTCATCTTTGTTTTTTAACTTTTTATTTTTACTCTAATAAAAAAAAATTATTTTTACTTTTTTTAAAAAATTGGATGATTATAATTTTTAAATTTAAATATCTTGAAGGGAAGAAAAATTGAGTAGTAAAAATATTTGGGGAAAGACTTTGAAAATGTTTATAGGAAATAATTAGAAGAAGATATAAATTTTTTAAAAGATTTGAGTAAAACACAAATTGATGGTTAGAGACACATCATATCAAATTAAACTTTTACTCAAATTTTAAGTGAAATTTGGGTATACGTTTGAGTAAGTTAGAATTGTGTTTCTACTTGATATAGGAATGACAGATTAAGGTATTGGCTTGGATTTTACTTGGTAGTCAAAAGAAGTTGCTTCACTTCACAAAGTATATTTTATCTACTGCTCTGGATCATTTAGGAGTAGCATTATATTGTTATTTGTTACCCTTTTGTCTTGCTGGTCATTCTTTGCTAATTCTTTGTGGCATCCTGACTTAGCAAGGTAGATTACCAACCACTCAGATGAAACCAGAATATTAAACTCAAGGTTTATGTCAGGTTGCAAACTGAGCTTTGGTTAGCTGGTTAGCATCCCCATCTCCGTAAAGGCGGTCATGGGATCAATCCCTGGGGGGCACCAATTCTCAAAAAAAAAAAAAAAGGTTTATGGAAGGTTGATGTCAAGTTGAGAATCAATCACAAAAATTTGCGTCTAGCAGGTGAAAAGCTATCTTTGGCTTGTGGAGCACGTGGTTGATTGACTTCGTTAGATGGGACGAGGCTTGATTTCTGTGTTTGTACTGATGCAAGAAAAGAGCTCTGATAGCTCACTGCTGAGAGATGCCATGCTTTGCATTCAGGTGCATTAACTGTTAATATCAAATGCCAACAATGTTTTTAAAGGAGGAGAATGAAGGTTGGCCATTTGGATAATTCTTTGTGACTGTGCATTCATGTTTCTGATACCATGTTTTGGAATGTTTATGCTTGATTTATCTTTACCGTGTTTTGGAATGTTTGTGCTTGATTTATCTTTACTTGTATCATCCAAGTCCCCTTCGGTGGTTTTTCATCCCTGCTAACCTGTGTGTCATCGACAACTATGGGATGTTGTCCTCGCCCCGAACGAGGGTGTAGTGGATAATGAGCTTCAGCAAGTTGGCTCAAATACTTTGGCATGATATATCTTGCTTGTTGTTTACTATCTTGGTTGTTGTTTGCAACCTTGCTATATTTTATAGATTCATCAATTGTGATACTGAAAATGTTGATAAAAGACCATGTTCTTAACTAGGTATATTAATTAGATAGATCCTGTTTGTAAGGTAGGGTACGATGTTTTTTACATCAGGGAAGGTCAGTTTAAGATGTGAATGCATTACATCATGTGCATATGGATATTTACTTCATGATGTTATCTATATCTCCTTCCATTTCTGTTAAAGTTTGAGGCTAAAACTTCAATTTTAATACAGGAGCTGTAGAATCACCAGTATCTCCCAATCCAACAAGTTTGGTAGAAAATTATTCTTTGTTCTTGTACTCTGTTTAGAGAATTCTTTCACTGGGTTATAATACGTTAGTGGTTAGTCAGTTATCATCCATTATACAGAGGTGAGCACTTATTGCTTGTTTGTTGAAGATATTCTCGAAGTAGTGGCAGACACAGTAATAGTACATGAAAGTGCCTCCCCTCGGGTTCAAGGAATGACAAAGGTGTGCATGAGTGGTTTTCCAGAGCGTTTTTGTTGCAATGATTTTATTTGCATTATCCATTTGAGGCGTCAGGTATGCGAAATTTTGACTTTTCCATACAAGATATGTGAACATCTATTTCTTCTTTTAAGTGCCTTGTTGCCCGTTAGCCATTAATTAATGTCGGTTGGCATTTTGTTGAAATTTATTATTGGCAGCACTTGAATGATCTCAGTTTATATTGCTTATGCCACTTTCATACATCCTGACATTTTGTGAAAATCATGTGTTAAATTTATCTAGCACTCCAGTTATTCATATTAGAGATCTATTGTGCTCCTGATCAGCATCTTTGTTCAAGTTCATCATCAAACCCATGTTCCTCAAGAAAGAGAAGCAATAAACTTCAGCTTCACATGTTCACATTGATAGGGGTAGACAAGGAGGCTGGTCTGAATCATTGGTAATTATTTGTTACTTACCCGTCAACTGGCATTAGTTAGGAAACAACAGGTTGATGGTCATAAAAATTAGTTTGATCTTATTATGAGACAACCTCAATGTCTGAAATGTGGTCAAATGTGGTTTGTAGGCAGTCCCGTATTGCTGGAACAAGGCTTTTCTGATATCAATTAAAAAACTATCCATAATAGCTCAGTTCCCTCAGTTTTAATACGAAATCAGTAGTTGTATGTGATGCCACTTAATAACTCTTTTTTGACAAGTTAATTTTTAGATGAGATATGTGCTTGTCTGACATTTATTTTTTATTTTGATGAACCATTTTGCTTTCTCTGTATCTTTTTCTAAGATCAGTCTGTCATATTTCTTGACTTTGTTCACCATCAACAGGCCAAGCTATAGAACCCATACAGAATTTTTCCTACAGACACTAGGGTAAGTTAGGGAGGGTGAGAATCAAACACCGGCCAATAGGAGTAAACCCATGGCATTAGCAAACTCACCCCTCCCTTTGGGGTTACGTTTACATTCATTTAGATTGATTTCTTCTCAGTCATAAAGCACAACCTTCATGGGTTTTTTTTTTAGAGGGGAGGGGGGATACTTTCAAGTCTTCAATGTGCAATCTTTTGTTTTAAGGGCATTTTATGTCATGAGGATCCATCCTTAAGGTGCCCTTTCATATTTTTGTTGTTGCTCGTCAGCAATTTTTAGCAGGTGCAAAAAAATGCATAATTTTATTGTAGAATTTTTTGCACTCCTTCATGGTCATCATTCTGCATGCAATTTACTCTATAGCATTTAGAATGGATTTTTCCCCTCGAGTGGGAACTTTTGTCATCAATGGGGTTTATAATCTTAAGATTATTTATATGGTCCATTCCTGATCAAATGTGTCAATCTGTACTTGGAATTTTCTTATTCTTATTCTTGTTTCTAAATCATAAAAATAATTTTCCATGGTCTTTTCCATTTTGTATTAGAAATAACTGACAGCACATTTCATTAGCAAACTGTGATGCTGCAATTGTGAAGGTATGACCATATAAATTTTGAACTTTGTATTAGCACTTGTGGACTATTGAGATGTTGGAGAGGTCGCGAAGGTGCAGCGACACACCATCATCAATGCCCACCAATTTTTAGCTTACTCTACATTGGACATCTCAAGATATTTCTGTATGACTAATGATGTCTGCATTTGGGACTACTTTGGTATTCTCCTTACAACTGATCGATACTTAATTTTGCTAGTGAAGTTTAGGATTTGTATGATTCTCTTATGTCTATAGTGCTGGGGATCATCCTGATTCCCCTTGTTTCTTGCTTAGGCTCCGTTTGGTAACGCATTTGGGCGGATTCCGCTTTTTGAAAACCTAAAAATCCTCAAACGTGCAACCAAACGGGTCGGATTTCGGCGGAATCAAAAGCTGGATTCCTTTTAATTTCTCTCTCGAAATCCGTGTTTTTTAAATCTCAAAAAGAACGTTTTTTTGTCGGAATCGATTTTTTGAATTGAAATGCAACTTTTTCTACCAAACATTAAACTCCTTTCAAATATTGATTCCTGAATTAAAAAAGCATCCCAAAAAAGTCAAAGGTCTAAAATCATCTTAAAAAACAGCTTTATTCTAAAATCTACTTTTCAATCTATGTTTTCAAACGGAGCCTTAGTCTACCTTGGTCATTATGTTCTATGAGATGATTTGATGCATACATATAAAAAAAAATAGTTTCTTTGTTAAGCTGCAACTAAGTTAAAAATAGATCCAAGCTTACTAATTGTTTCTTTACATCAATGCAGCTGAAAAATTGTCAAGACCTCTTCACGCTAAAAGTGCACAGCAACTAGAATCTATTTACATTGGAATTTTAAAATGGAAATGATAAGTAACAAAAAACATAACCAATTTTGTTATTGATGTGAACCAATCATAAAATTGATACTACCAAAAAGTGATAGAATTACGGGTCTTTTATGAGTTAAATTTTTTATTGCAAGATCAGGACTTGTGATGACAAATTCCGACAGTTGTAAATATGGAATTGGTGTTGATGTCCATCACCTCTTCAACTTTTAAACCTTCCACCCCTTCAACTTTCGAACCTTGACCTTTCAACTATAAAGTTTCAAACACTTCGTATATTTTCAACTCTTGAAACTTCCATGCCCTTGAGCTTCTCTCCATGTAATTGGGTAAAACTCATGGCCCATGTTTGGATTGGGAATAGAAGGTAAAATAAATAGGTATAATGTGAAAAAAAAAAGGTTGTAAGACTTTATGGATGGTTGAAATAAATGAGAATTTGTACGTTTGAATAAATTGATATCAAATGGTATATGAATTTCAGTCAATCCTTGAAATTAAATTATTTCATGTTATTTAACCCGAAAGAGTACATTGACTCATTGTCAAATTAACTATCACCACTTCTTATAAATCAATTGTCATCACCTCTTATAAATCAATTGTCAAACTAATTATCATCTTTTTTCACTTTTTATAATTCTTTATCCACACTTTTTTTATATTTTACTCAAATAAAAATTCTTTATCCACCACCTGTTTTTTTTCTTTTCTTTTTATTCTTTCTTTTTCCCCCCAAGGTAGATTGGAAATGGAGACCGGATTGAAAATGATTGAAAACGGTTGAATTGAAAATGATTAAGACGTAGATCAGCAGGTTCTTTTTTATGGATATAAATGATATAATGGACAACAAGTGGAATTTTAATATAAAATAAATGGTTTAAAAGAATATTGATTCCAAATTATCACGAATTTAAATTTATTGATTTGGTTTGTGTTTTTTTTTTTTTTTTTTTGGTGAAATCAAATCCAAACTATACTCTGGATTTTTTAGTTTTTCTATTAAAATTCAAAAAAAATGTTGGTTTGGTTTAATCGGGCTTTGGCAAGGGGTTACATCGGGCTAGTTTGGCAAGGGTTAAGATTTTGAGGATAAGTTGTCCTAATTTTAAGCGATAAAAAATTAATTAATTTTGTTTGTATTTACACTTGTCAAAATAGAGATAAAAAGTAAGGATAAATGTTATCTCAGTCTTTAGGTGGAACAAAATATCTTTATTTTGATTTTAAAATTAGTAGAACTGTTCACAGTTTATCCTGATTATTTTATACTATTCATTTATCCCTATAATTTGGCAAATCAGCCCAAGCTAACATGCTATTCTAGTATACTATCTTAAATCGAGCCTGTACTGGCCCAAACAGTAAACCGTGGGAACATAGCCCATATAAACGCAAACGGTGGGATGTCCTTTTACCCATTTTTCAATTAAATAGGTTTGTTCGGTAACTTGTTTGGGGCTTTTAAATTTTAACGAAGCTAAAAGCAACCTCACTCTAGTTACCAAATGCGCCCTAAGAATTTGTTTGGATATACGTTGAAATGTCAGCTTTTTGAAATTCAATCTGTTTTTGAGAAGTATTGTTCCGACAATTTTTGAACGTCAAAAAACTCTCAAAAATCTGTAAAATATGGAATCGTGGCTTTTGTGAAAAACAGTTTGGATCGGTGATTTTGCGTTTCCACATCAGAATGACCCTTAGTGCATGCTTTTTTGTAGGGGTGCAACTTAGCGGTACAGTCGGGTTGAAGCTCAAGCTGAACCTAACCAAAGGTTAGAGAAACCCAACCCAACAGACCATCGGATTTGAGAAGCTCAACCCAAATCCAATCCATCGAGTTTTGTTTGGGGTTGATTTGGGTTGGATTGGTTTCATCGGGTTTGACTTAAAAATTTTATTATTTTAAATAATTAAAACTTTGTAAGAGACAATTCTTCACATGTTAGTGACGATCTTGTGAATAGTCTCACACATAGTTACTGCATGTTTTAATTTTTTTTTAATATTAAATACTGTCTAATGAGGTATGAATTTTAATGAAAAATGTAGATCGTTACATTTTGAATTAAATGAGCTCAATTTTAACAAATGTAAAATAAATAAAAAAACAGTATCCCCTCGCTAAAAGGTTAACAAGGTAAGTGGAACTGTCCAGAAAACCACGTGACAACGCTCATTTTTAAAACATGATAACGTGTGGGGATTGTAAATAAGTCCACGTTCCTATTTGGATGCGCATATATGAAAACGAAAAATTTTAAATGCGGACTCAAGCATAATACAACATTTGATTTTTCAAACCCTCCCTATAGTTTTTTCAGGGAAAAAAAAGATAACACAGTTTTACATTTTTTCATAACATATTACATACTGCAGAAGTGATTTCATATACTCTGTTAAATAAAAATTGCCGATTCACAATTGAACACCTAATGCAAACCCTAGAATTTTAAATTGAGTTTTGGGCCACATAAATGTGTTCTAAATAGAAGTACTAATACTAAATCTGTATTCTATTATAATTTATAAATTTGATTACAATCCATAACCACTTAAAAAGTGTTTAAGCCATAGTGATGACTTAAAACAGGCTTAATGACTATCAATTTTTTCTTTTTAAAAATCTGAATTGAACCAAGTTCCAATTTCCAACCAGCTACAGGTATCTTTTTTTCAACTCTATTTTTATTTAGTCATTGACAGCCTTCACCATCTCAAAAGGTTCATAAATAAGTATCTGATTTCTTTTGGTCCCTTGACAACACACTTTGCATAATTGCGATTAGCCAGATTAAATATTGACAAAACATTGAGGGGAAATAATAAAGTACATATAATACTTAGCAAGTCACATGATCGTATAAAGGTACATATATTTCATAATAATAACACAAGTAATATATATACTTACTAAAAGGAACAACAGATCTGAAGTATATACAATTATACATCATGTAAATAATCGGGTTAATTAAAATCAATACTGAGGTTGTGTTGGAAAGATGAAGATTATTAAGAAGCTACAGGACTACAAGTTTAAGAATAATTAACTGCAATTAATTTCCCAAAATTAGAACTGAATTATCTAAAATTCAGAAGAAGAAAAAATCCCTCAACTGTTCATCAAGTACAGTGCAGCCACAGAGGGTATGGCCGGAGGTCTCAAGGATAGTCAAAAGCTTCCCCGAAATGGAACGGGCCCCGGCCGTAACGTTTCCTATATAAAGCAAAACTGTACATAACAAATAATATTAAATAATAATAAATTAATTTCAGGTCCTCCAGGATAACTTGTGAATTATTTGTAGTTCTCAAATTAGTTGGAGTATTACATTAATTAGTTGGAGTATTACATTTTAGTATTTCCATCCAAGTTATTCTATGTATCTTTTTTTTCATTTTATCTTTTATTTGTATTTTCATCTCTCTACCCTCCATACCCACCCTGCAGCCTATCATTACTCTCTCTTTGTCCTACTACCCACTCTTTTCCTATTAAGACGAGGGGGCAAAAATAAAAATGTTAATGACTGATTTAATTATTGTTAAGGGATTAGAAACTCTTGAAAGCACTATTCTCTATAAATAAATAAATTAATAAATTGTTGATCAAAAGACCTCAAAATAATAAACTTCATAATCTGCGAATTTAAAAATAAGTTTAAATGTTTTAAGACTTAATAAAAATTAAAAAATCGTCAAATAATTTGAAACTTAAAAAAAAAAAAAAGTGACAGCCCCCCCGATGCGGACGGGACGTATGCGCGTCGACGTCCCCTCTTTTTCCGTACAAAAGTCAGAGCCTCTGGGATGGAGACACGTGGCGTAATGGGGTTGGTGAGATTGTCGGGGCGCGGACAGAAAGGACGGGGGGCCACGTGGGACGGCGAGCCTCGTGTGATGTTTGGTGGGTCCTACGTGAGTGGGAAGACCAGTCAAATCCGACTCGGACCGAACATTGCGGGATTCTCTCGTACGCTCCGCTTCGTTTCTCCATCAGTTCGTTTCCCGCCTACATTTTTCTTTTTTATATTTGGACTACAGAAAATAGAAGTAGGGATTGAGGTACTTTTTTGTAATGATTTTTTTTTTTTTAAGAAAAAGAAAAAATCCATATAACTCTTTTACGTTTTCTTGAAATTCATAAATCCCCTTAAAAACATATATGTAAATATAAATTACCTTTAAATAAAAATTTTGTTGATAGTCGATTAATATTCTATTTAGCTAATCCTGACTGAAAATATTATATGTAAAAAACCATTTAAAATGTGTTAAAATCGTTGAAAATCATCTGCAAAAGGACAATTTATCATCCAGATTGGATTTTATAATCGATTCAAATAAGTAAAATCATCACTTAGAAAAAGTTTTATGCATTTATAAGACATTGTAAGAGGTTAATTATTGACGTACTGTGTTTTTAATCATGGTTAACCAATGGAAGATTAACTCGATTTATGTAGGTGTTTTCAATGGGTTTCATGTGAACTTCTGAAAAAGTCAAGGGGTCATATGGATTTTAGACAGTTTGCAATGGGGTTATTTGAATTTTTTCCAAAAAATATATAAAAAATGTTATTAAAAGATGAACAGGTGGATTCGTAGACCTAGCTGTTAAAGAACAGTATAACTCGGAGTGTGATTAATGACTGCAACACAATTTGGTAGACCAATAGTTGGGGGCACTGTGAGTGTGAGCAGTTTTGTTAACAGTTTCATCATTCAAATTTTTCCTTTTTCTTTTGTCTTTTTTTTAAATCCACAACTCTTTTTGCTTTCCACTGTAAAAAAACCCATGTTTTATGGATAGTTTGTGTTTGTTTTTTTTCTTAAACCGGGACACAGTCTCAAACCATACAGTGAAAACTCTCTATTAATATTTAGTAATTCATATATCAACTTGGAATAAACGGTGTACCAATCAATCCAAAGTATTGTGTCTTTAGATGAGTATTATAAGGATTTCAAAATCAGTGGTAATATTGTGATTGGATTGTATCATTGTATGTATCCGTCAAATAATTTGATTTTCATGTGTCTAGTAATCCAAATCCTTGTTTTAATAGAAAAATATCAGTGGAATATATGGGAATACGAGTTTGGATTAAAAGAATTGGTGAGCATGACTATGTCAAAATACTTGAGAATTAACTAATATTGATATTCCATATTCCTCTAAAATTGTGTTATTTGCATTAAGTTTTTTCAATTAGTACACATGTCAAATTAACTATCATTATTAGATCCATATCCATATTATTTTTCCACCATTATAAAACTATTAACATCATATTCATCTTTTATTCACAATTTTTCTATGATCAAAACAATCAAAACTTCATTATTAGATTTCTCGATGATAATAATACAAAACACAACAAAACAGATAGTGGTTTTTTTCTCTATCCATAATAAAATAGCTTACTTTGTTATTCAAACATGGGCTGATAGTGTTTCTATACTCTTCATCAACCATGGTGGAAGGAAATAATGCTTAATAGTATTGAATGACCTACTTATATGAAGAAGCTATAAAGGAGTTGTACGTATAGACATCAAGACAAAGGGGTGGAGTTATCTCTTCCATTTGATTTTTTCTATCCCTATTTCATGTAGTTCTCCGGTCATCCATTCTTCAAAGTTATCAACTGTGAAGAACAAAAGTCTATTCAGTTTGCTCTTTTGGTGTGCCTGCCATATATAATCAAACAAATGCACATGCAGTTACCATTAACATGAAAAGCAACAAGTTGGGACACTTTCCCTTTCCTAAAGTCAAAACACCAAAAGACATGCACAGGGCTTATGAACTGCTCAAATTAGATAAGAAGTTTCGAAGAACCATATAAAATATGAATAATTTTAGCTATCTATGTCCATAGCCTAGATTCAATTAAAGAAAAGCTAACGAGAGGTTCTTCTATGTGACATAGATCTCACTCATTATGGTCCTGCTATCATTTAGTGATGTCACCACGCATAGAAACTCGATCCCTAGTATAGTTCTTTATGGTGTAATCCAAGCTTCAATTTGTTTATTTATATTGTCTAATTAATCAATTCCTTCCTGTAATCTATCCCAGAAGATATAGTGACAGAAACAAGACAATGACTGATTCAAACTATATATAATTAGGTTTTTTAATCCAATTTGGCTTCCATTAAATTTGAGATTCATTTGGAAACATCTACAACTGTTTCAACTACATATAATTCGATATAGGGATCTAAGTAGCTGGATCATGTGTCAGACTACATTCATATTGAGGTGAAAATATAACTAAATCAAAGCACACAAGATTCTCTCCAACCAAAAAAAAAAAGCACACAAGATTATCCAATTCTTATGTTGTTGTGGGTTGTTTTGTTTATGAATGACACCATGATTAAATGTTTTCATGCTTACATGTTTCCACACATGCGTTGGCGTGCATGCATGCACACATGACACATCCATCAGATGTGTGCCTATTAGCAGTCATTTAAGTTAACCTGTATTATAAACTTACAAGGATGATGATTTAAAACCATTTCATGCACAATTTATGGAAGCTCAACAGTTAGATATATATAAGATTCAATTATTGGATTCCGTACTTAATTGAATAATTAAAATGATAAAATTAACCTTTCATGAATATGAGGGGTGTTTGAAGAGCAAGTGATTTAAGATATACTGCATAATTTTTGAATGATTTCATGAAACAACAAATTCTCCATAGTTGATAGAATCAAATAAAATGGAGAATTTAAAAAATCGTATATGTGTTGGCTAGAAAACAAATAGTCAAATATAATCTATTAATTTTTATAATGGAGGCACATGGAATCAAATCCGAAACACGACTACAGTCATTACAGATCAACCTATTTATCTAATGAAGTGCATTCCTTTATATAAAAAAATTGAATTACATAAATTAAAAGTACATATTTGTATACTAATTTATTGGAATATATATTTAGTTTGTGAAATAGAATATGTAAAAAATAACTGTGAAATGGTGCAGCAGGAAGGGTTACTCATCTAAGGCATCCCACTTTTTTCATTGTTTTTTTAGGATCATGGCAATGGAAAGGCAGGAGAATCATTAAAGGCAGAGGCTTTTCTAGCTTTTTAATTAGAGGAAAGAGTCTATACTATAAACCAAAATAAAAATGCATCTTAATTAAAAGATGTTAAACCTTTTCTAATTAAAGTTTTGTAGCCATTTTTTCAAAAGTCGTTGTCGTCAAGATGTTGATGGTAAGCCGAGATTTGTCAGCTATTAAAAAAATATAAGTGAAGGTTTATATCATAAATTTGTTAATTATTTAAAAAATATTTGAATCAGTTCAAATCCATATAAGACGAAACATTATTTGACATTTGAATATTTGTAATGCAAATGCAGATATCAATGTATCGGTTATGAAAATTATCTCAATCTAAAATATATTATATAATTATATGTGTTTGTATTACATATTGTTCATATTCATTATCTTAGATGATTAAATATAATATTAATTAAAATAATAAATAACGATTGTAATATTTATGCATGACCTAGAGAAGAGAAATCTCAATTGGATTTAAATTATACCATATATGTCTCTAATATGTCAGATGATTAATCAAATTATTCTTTATATTTAGACATATCAATTATATGAAAAATATTTATATCCACTCAAAAAAGATAAATTAATTTGAATATTATTAATTATATCTGAATGATTTAATATTATGATACAAATAACAAGGTATTCGGTTTGCATTTGACCCATTATTGACAAGCTTAGCTTTACCTTATCATTTGTCAGTATTATTTTTAGTTTTCTTGTGCTTATGACAAAAACAACAGCGACCATATAAGCTTGTTAGTTATTATTGTAGGCAAACCAGTGAAATTAAATGTGATCCATCCATAACACAAAGTTGATCCAGACACAAATATGAAGCATGTCTCGGGGGCGCAATTAATTTGGGAGAGTTAAGCTCAATCAAGCCCAACCTTTGAATGAATTTGGGTTGAGGTTTTAGAGTCTGGATTCAACCTAGATCCATACCTGAGCAATCTAAACCTAATAGAGGTTAGTTTCGGGGGTTGGGTTAATTTGAGGTACCAGACCGAACCCTAATAAGATGAAGCGAGTTTAAATTTACATGTTACAAGTCAAATTTAAATCATTTAATTTGTGATATAAAATGTGAATTGTTCAATTTATTTTTACTTAAAATCTATCACTTTCATAGATTCATTTCTTTATTATCTCTGTAACACCTTCTATTATTCAAACTCGACAGGTAGGATTTGGGTTGATCTTCTCCGGTTTATGGTTGAGTCAAATTGGATTTAGGATAAGTTCCCAAAAGCTTCTAAATCGTCCTCTTAGTCAAATGATGAAATTAAGTGTGTTAGGAATGTAGGTCTTGTGCCAAGTGTTTGAGGAAGAGTGAAGAACACCATAGAGTCAAACGATATTAGAAATTAAACAAACATCTAATGCTGATCAAACTTCTAGAATTTCTCATTATGTCTTATATTCAACATTACAATATTACCTGGCCAAAATTAATTAAAAAACCTTTCTTCTTCCAATTGCAAGTATCAATGAAGCTGCACGGGCAACTTATTCAATGAACTATATAGATAATAAGCCAAGTGAACTTATAAGGAATATTATCTAGTCCTAAACAATATTATCTAGTCCTAAACACAGTGTAACTAATCAAATATTGATTAAGAGTAGTTCCTTAAGTCCACGGTGGCGCCGTGTTAGCTACGCTTATCATATTTATTGGTCTTGTTAGTCCACCATACAAAAAAATCCTTATTAAGACTCAAGTCATGGAGAAATTATTTGTCTCTTTGCTCCCCAAGGGGCTTAACCACCCCAAAAAAATACTAATTTAGAGGGATTATAGCTAGTTAGACTAATGTTTGAGCTTTACTTTCACTAAAATTAATTAAATTTGTTTTGTGGTTGATGGCAAAAGATTACAATCCTGTTTGGGATCATGGCAGGGACGACGCCCTACATCAATCAATACAAGTTGTGATAGAGAAGCGTTGCATTGCTTCCAAAGCTTTTTACCACTAATAAAATAGCCTGGAAACACCATTTTTGTAGCCCCAACGTGAACGCAGATTTTTTATTTGGATGGAGGGTGACATTCTGTCACATTCACCACCGCGGTTCTAAACGGGTTCTAAATCATTTTTTGATCTTATCTAAAAACATAAGATGCGGCCACAATATATAACAATGAATAATATCTTGTAAAGCTAGTTGACTTGCACTGAAAATATAAAATTATTAATAAAAATTTACTTGGAATATCGTTCCAATTTTTCGGATGTCTCAAAGAACTATATTAATAATAAAAATAAAATTATTAATAAAAAATACTTGTAGTAGTAATTCACTTATCTAACTAATAAATCAAATGAACCAATTATTCACCATGCATCCATGCCTCAAGAAGTACCTGCACACATACAGTTCTCACTCACTCACTCTCTCTCTCTCTCTCTCTCTCTCTGACATGCATACACAGTTCTATTCTCTCGCTTCTCTCCCTCACACTTAACACAGTTCTCTTAGTACTCCTTTGACAGACACAAATCTCTCTCTCTCCCACTCTCACACACATCTCTCTCTCTCACGCACACACACACAGAGAGGGTGTTATTTGAAAATATATGAGATTAGTTCTGATGAATGATGATGGCATACATAGTTGAGCAGATATAAATAAAACCTGAAAAGGGGAAACCCAATCATGGGCACCAGCTATTCCAATTATCACAAAGCATACATGGATGTTGTCGGCCAATTTGTTCATGGGGATTTAAATGAGCTATCAAATTAAATCTCATTACACCTTCCAGCCATGCATATTTTATTGCCAAGTTATTGCCCACCATGCCTTTATGTATATTAACTTGTCTTACCAATCCATATATGTAGCCAACCATGAAACAAGTAAATAATTAAAATGGCCTACCACAATTTTTTCTTTGTTTGGTTTTACAGTCTTCACAGCAGGTCCAGTGTTTCTCTTGTATTACTCATGGAACTGGATTGTCAAATAGTTCTTCCCACCATATATAGGACCAATATTTTATTGGTCATTCAATTCAGAGAAAATCTGGGTGGATAAAAGATTTCACTGTCGTCCATCTAGCATCACTAATAAGCCTTTTTGACAAGACAGGTGTCTTTTTAAGTGAGAGATATACTGAGCTTTGGATGATCACCTTTGCAAACCCTCATAATTGGTGATCCACTGAAAACCTAGCTAGTTTTTCATCATCTTTCCTCCATCATCATCATCATCTCCAGCATTCTGTTCAACATTCCCTTATTAATTTTATTGTAAAGAAACCAACACTCAACGAGAGAATCTTACTGTTCCATGTAAGAAAAAGCCACCGAAGATTTTCCAAGAAAAGAAAGGACACAGGGTTGTTTGGAAACACACTTTGACAAGCTGTTTTAATAATTAAAAAAAAAAGCAGCTTTATAAAACATGATTCTTATAAGCATATTTTCTAATCTTGTCTAAAAACATATTCTTAAAACTAAAAATTGAGACACTTTTTAATTAATCAAACATTTAGGAATTTAGCTTCCTGTAACACAATTATCCCAAATGTGTTTTCAAACGCTTCCATAATGTTCTAAACAATTCTACTCTTTACTCTTACATCTCACTTAAAAGATATTTCTTCATTTGAAAGGTATAATGGTCTTCTAAATGAATTAAGGTTTGTCTGCCAAAATGAATTAAGTCATAGACCTATGGAGACGTATAAAAATGAGACTAAAATTAAAATAGAACTGACTCTAAGAAAGCCCACAAAGAAAAGCTATTGGATGAAAAAGGAAGACAAAAAAGAAAAAGATACACACATAGGTTCAAAATTCAAGTAGATCATATAGTTTAGACACTGATAGATCATATGATGATACTATTAAATGCAGATGTTGAAATCCAATTAGTAGGCTCACATAGCTACATGCATGCTACAAATTGGATAAACACTGATGATATACAGAAAAAGAATATCTACACATGATCCATGAGTCTCAGCATGTTTTAATATTCCTTTCGTGTGTTGAATCTAGCTCCGCATGCATGTTAATTAGAGGCATTCATTCCAAAATTTCCATACCAAAAGTAGATAAAAGAAAGCAAGAAGGCAATGAGAATTGAACACATGGAAATCTCCAAATCCATTACCTTGGCATATATGAGATTTCCAAAGTAAAGGTACATTTTTATTTGCTATAAAAAGTAGTTTTGAATTCCCTCAAAAGGACCACACGCCCACCCTTACTCACTCTTCCAAGTACTCACAATCCACACTCCCTCCTCATCCATTACTTCCACTTCAAGGACTACCATCCTGAACTAGATTCACTAGTGCATGCATGAAGAACTTCTTCATTTAGTACTATCACTACCAACTAGTACAATCTCCACTTCTACTCATACTACTACCACCACCTCTAAAGATAGATGGATATACATATTTATAAAAAATGTTTCCCAACAAATCTAAACATATGTTTTAAGTTTTCCATCAAGCACATAAATCATAATCAAGCAAAATTAGAAAGCAAAACCAAGTTCAAACTACCTAATCAACCATATAATTAACCTCGTAGCGACACGCCGACCGCATCAAGCGGACCCGGCGGAGGGTGCGGTAGGCGGCGGAGCTGGCATCTGCGGCTGCTGCTGTGGTGGCGGGCGCTTGCGCTTCTTCTTCTCATAACTAATCCCCCTCGCCTTCGCCTGGAGCTCGCGCACCTCGCGCAGGTAAAGCCTGACAGCGCGCGCGCCGAAGGGGTTGGCCTCCGGCTTCCCCCCGTTCTCTTCATAGGCGGCGCGGAGTCTCCCGATGAGTGCGTCGAGGGATCCCCACGCCTGGCGCAGCGGGCACGGGCACGGGGCCGGGGGGTTGGGGTGGCCGAAGAAGGGGCACATCTGGGTGTGGACCTTGGTCTTGCCGAACTGGTCGAGGTAGCGGAGGAACTCGAGCACGTGCGCGCCGCTGCAGCGGGAGAGGGAGAGAGGGGGGCGGTGGTTCTTCAGGTACTGCCCGAAGGTGTTCCAGTCGCGGCGCTTCTGGGATTCGTAGCGGCTCGGGGAGGGCGAGGATGAGGAGGACCCCAACGCGACCGACGATGATGAGGCCCCGACCGAGCCGCCGCTCGTCGGGCTCATGGTGGTCATGTTGTGGTTGTTGTCGGAGTTTGGGCTCTCTGGGGTTGACGCAGAATCCATATTTTCAATTTTTGTTTTAGCTCCTCCCCACCTATACTCTGAATTCAATAATGAAATCACGGAAGCAATATCTATCTTTTTCTTATAAAAAAAAATCTCATTGAAAGTGTGTGTGTGCGCGTGAGAGAGAGAGAGAGAGAGAGAGAGAGAGGACAAACCAGATGAGATACTGAGGTTGTTGGTGTTGATCTAGCTTTCCTTGATGGGATAGGAAGCTATTTTCGATGGGTACTGCTACACGCTCTTTATCTTTAGCAGGTCTGCTTCACTGATGTACTTGTTCAAGGATTAGAGGTTCAAAGTATATAAACTGATCCAATCAGACTGAGAGAGTAGAGAGAGAGAGAGAACAAACCAGTAGTATGGATGAAATTTAAGTGTGGAAACAGATCAGGATGAACTGCTTGGTTGATGAAGCTGATGGAGTTGAAGAGATCACCTAGATTTCTTCAAGATGCAGTGGATCTTTGGTGGATTCTTTTGGGGTTTTTTTTTATGGGCATGTGGTGAAAGGGGGGGGGGGGGATGGTTTAGAGGTTTTGATTGTTTAATATATACATGTTTTGATGATTAAATTGGGGAAGGGAAGGGTAGAAGAAACCTTGAGAGAGATGAGGAGGGGGGAGGTTTCAAGTATTGGTGGGTTTCATGCTTTTGTTCTCCTGAAACAAAACTTTAAAAAAAAAAAAAAAAATTGGATGCTGCGATAGTGGGGGAAGGGGGAGCAGCAAGAGTGGTACTTCTTTTTTATTATTATTATTAACTTTTACACCCTTGCCCCCTATAACTATCTAATTTTATGAAACTATCCTTTTTGGACGTACAAAATTACCCCCCAAAAATTCGGTCAAACACATTTTAGGAGAGTGAAATATATGTCGTACCATTAAATCATGGATTACTTAGCCCATGTTTGGATCCGGTATAAGACCCCGGATAAATCCGAATAACCCCGGATAAAAAATTTCACCCGTTTGTTTATTCCAGATAACACCGGATAAAGTATGTCAGAATAAACCTAGATAAAGTAGTATATGGATTCCAATCAACCCCTGAAATTAAAGTTATTCAAGGTTATTTCACCCAAAGAATATGTGGGATCCATTGTCAAATCAACTGTCATCACCTCTTATAAATCACCTGTCAAATCAACTATCATTATTTTTTACCTTTTATAAATCTTTATCCATACTTTATTCACATTTTACCCAAACAACAAAACATTTATTCTTACGTTTACCAACGAGAATAATTCAAAACACAACCAAACACAAAATCACTTAATTCTTATTTATAATCACTTATGTTTCGATAAATCTATACCCTAAAATAAAATATATCTCCGTTCCAAACGAGGGCTTAGATACTCTTCCCTAACGGCGCTTCACACGCTTTGTTATTTTTTGAAGTATAATACATGTATTTTTAGAAAAAAAATAATAATGTATATAAATTATGACTCATTTATAATAAATAAATAAATAATATATATAATTTATGACTCATTGTTAATATTGGACTGCATACCAAATAAAAACTATGTCTAATAATATTGTTAAATCATTTATTTCATGAAAAAGTGAAAAACAATTACATGCGCATATCTTTTGTATGATAAATATAAATAATATAT
This sequence comes from Acorus calamus, assembly GCA_030737845.1. NCBI lineage: Eukaryota > Viridiplantae > Streptophyta > Magnoliopsida > Acorales > Acoraceae > Acorus > Acorus calamus. Next base: position 33,199,104 of record CM060875.1, read on the forward strand.
GTGGAAATGTAATTTACGTTTTTTTTTTTTTTCTGTTGTCCCACCTCTTTCCTCGTTTGGGACAATCGCCTTAACTTTAGAGCAAACTGAAGTTAATTATATCATTTTTTTCAAAAATAAACTTACCTAACGATATTAAGAGGCATAGTAATTTTATCTTCCATGCCACTTATAATTGTTATGTTGTATTATTGGGGTCACTGTCACCCATCCATCTTCACCCCAGCAAGAAATTTCAACGAGAATGAATGATTGGGTAAAAAAATAGGAAGAGAGAAATGAAAGACAGAAAGAAAGAGGGATCGTACAAAAATGGACACCGGACCTCCTCCACCCACCGCCACCCTCCGCCCTCTCTCTCTTCCTTTCTTCTCACCCCTACGGCCCCACTCCAAAAAAATATTTTTTTAATGGGGGTGGGGTGAATGAAATGGGGGAGTAATGCCCCCTATGTTATTCTTCCCAAGCTATTATATGACTCCTAAGGGATGTTTTTACAAATAAATTACATTGTTATGAAATTTAATTTCTTGGGAGGGGGCATATCTCATATGTACAAAAAAAAATATCTTTTTCTTTTATATTTATATAAAAGACGAGCAAGTGTGGGGGTGTTATTGGATGATTTCGAAGGCTTTTCAGGTAGGCCTTCATTGAGAAAACGAGAGCGAAAAAGAGAGGTATTATAGAGACGCAGAGGTTGACAGGTTCAAATTTATTTTTTGGTATGGTTACAATTAATCTAAAAGATTAATGTTACACTCGTTTAATTACTCTTACAAGTTGAGCATGTTTTTAAAAAAATTCTTCTTACATATACTTAATTAATAAAGTACAAATTATGATGAATTAAATATTCACGTCGATATGGATGTTAATGATATCCGACGGTATACCCGGTATATATCCGCATGCACCCAATATATATATTCACGTAGTATATTTATATTTTGTTATGTGTCATTTGGATAGAAGCACAAGTTATTCTGAGTTGATTACTAATCTAGGTATAGATAATTATATCAATTGAATAAGTGATTTTTTTTTATTTAGTTGTGTTTTTAGTTAATCACGTTGAAAAACGTAATATTAATTTTTTTTTGTTTGGTATGTTTTGAATAAAATATGAATATGATGTTGATAAAGATTTATAAAAGGTGAAAAAATGATTTGACTTGTGGCACTTCGATTTATAAAAGGTATTGATCAATGACAGTTGATTTGACAGTGGGACTCATTTATACCAATGGAATGATTTGAGTGAAATAACAAAATTATGAAAGGGACTTAGAATACAAATATCAATTCATTCTCATATTATTCTGTCCTAACTAATACCTGTATATTCCTTCTAAACAAATAATTTTTTTAGGTCTATTCCCTTCTATTCTTCTCCAATTTCTCTACCCAAAGAGTCCATTAGAGTTTCATATACTGAAATAAGACTAACCAACTATAAATGCACCTGGAAATTTAAGACACAAATCCAATGAGTCTTACCATATGCAACAATGGATGTTTCCATTCTTCCTTCCTAATTATTTGTCCAAAGTGTCTCCTTTTCTGGTATAAAAATCTTTAGTAAGTGACAAATGCTCTAACATATACAATGTATATCACTACTAATATTAGAGAAACTTGAATTATCATTGTTATTGTTGATCCATAACATACTATGGACCAAAGTCCACTATAGCCAGCCCACAGGCCAGTAGAGCATAGGCTATAAATCTCTCTCTCTCTCTCTCTCTCTCTCATTTTTTTCAAAATCCTAGGGCTGTATTCCAAAGGTTCAAAAAATTCTGACTCACAAATGATTATATAATATTTGATATTGTTTTCATTAAACTATACCGATCATGAGGCAACTCTATCTTTTGCTCTAGTTCTTTCTTAATATCCACAAATTGGAATACAAGTTATAAACTCCAACAAATACTTTCAAAATAAATAAACATATATACTCAAATAAACTGAAAAAATTACATTTTACACTTTACCTATCAGAGTAAGTACTCACATAGTGGAATATATATATTATATTAGAAATCGTGTTCTAAGTTAGAACCACAAGAATGACTAAAGGAATAAATGAGTATATCAGCACCCTTTCAATAAATCTTTCTCTTGTAAACAAGAAATGAAATATTTCACCAACTTCTAAAAATGTTTCCTGGCATTCCTGCTATTTGTAAAGGTTGTTCATGAGCTCTGCCTCTGCTTGAACCAAGCATAAACTACCTAGATTACTTTATAGTCTGTCACACATGTATATATATATGCACTGCTTCAGATGCACTGATATGTCTGGTCCCCTAAATCTTTGCTATACCTGAAACTCAACTTTCTCACCTAGACATGCATTTCTCCGAATATTTAGTGTTTCTTATTTACCCAACAACACCAGTTGCACTGACCTTTAATTTCTATTCAAAAGGGAGGAAAGTAACAAAAGTGAAAACCCAAAACTGGAATTGCAGTTCTATTCTACATGTCAGCTTATGCATAGATTCTTTCTTCTTTTTTTTTGGGAAGAGCCTATGAATAGATGAACCCTGAAAATGATAATGAAAGAATAAAGAGAGTAAGAAAAGAAGAGAAGTGGGATATCACAATACCCCATTTGCTAACATTAATTCCATAAGATAATACGTCAAATATCTTGGTATCCGTATCCACTCTAAATCTCTCCGATATATATATATATATATATATTAATATTCCAATCATTATCTTATCAAAAGAAAAGGGAATATATATATTTTTAAATAATTAACATACGCAGATATGGATATTAGTTGTAGAAATCAAGTAACATATTGCGATGGTATAAATAAAAAAAATGTATTAAAATAAAGAGTTTTGAGCTTCTATAGCATTTTTTTTTTTTTACTGAACTTTGGGCATTTTCCATTTTCAAATAATTTCAAAATGGACTATGCCTGAATAAAATAAAGTTTGAAAGTAAATAAACAAAAACAAAAACAAAAACAAAAGCGTGATACAAAAGAAAAGAACCCTGAGAATGACAAAGAATGTGTAGAAAAGGCTTCGACCCCTTCCCAATGCCGACCAATCTCTCCCCCCTAGGGGGGAAGCTACTCCTAATCATGCACTCATCCATCCGAATGCAGGCCGCTTCTAATCCATGAGCCCCACTCCAAAATGCATCGACGAAGCCATTCTCAAAGGTTCTCCATATAGAAGTAAAACCCACTAAACACCACCTCGTTACGCAACAACCAAATGGCTCATATGCAGACCGGAATCAAAGAGAGCATCACCTTCCCTGGCTTCCTCAGTCTCCCCTCTTCTGCATGCGCGCTGCCACCTCCCACAAGTCCTGAAGCGATCGAAACGCACAATTCGCATAAGCAATCCTCCCTATAATTACACCCACGCTTCTTTCCCATTGTTTAGATATAATAGAAAGATAATACAAAATTTATTTAATTTATAAATATTTTGATTAATCATGTAACATAATTAAATAGTAGATAATACAAACAAATGTAAATTTATATTTATATATATATAATTCAAATATATTAGAGGCTAAATATATGTTATGATTGATATTCCTCTTTTGTTACTAAATTATTTTGGATATTCAAACATCAGATTTTTTTTATCTTTTCAGATATCAATTTAGAGAAGATACATGATAGGCTTGTGTCTTGTGCATGATTTAAAATTATTAATTTTTTGTGTGAAATTTTGGGGGGGGGGGGGGGGGGGCATACGTCACCTACAATCAAAGTTTTTTTCTTTTTTTGTGGGTAAAAATTTTTTTTTTCTTGGTCAAATCTTCCCTTATCAGCAGGCGGCACGACTCAAACCCAAGTCCCCTCATTAAAGAGGGGGTACCTCTCTGATCCTACCAAGAGGAGGTTTGGTCACAATCAAAGTTATGCAGCAGAGTTGGACCTTTCTTTCTTCTTCTTGTATCTTCTATTCTTCTCAAGCCTTCTTTCTTTCGAATACCTGATGTATTAGTTAATTAATGAATTTCAATACATGTATATATGAACTTAAATATTGAATGTATGATTTGAGAAAAGAAATGGCCTTTAATGTTACTGAAGTACTGATGATGGAAAGTGATACTAGATATAAGTCCAATCTATCAAACTTTTAAATGTAGGAGCATGATATAAAATTCCTTAATCTTTACTGTTCTACCTGTTTTGGCCAGATGAGATAGAGTTATTATTTCAAATAAGACTACATACAGATAGAACGCTTGAAACAATTCAATTTTGGCATATGGACATGTATCCCAGTTTGACAAAGAGAATTTACAACTAAAAGATTATGGATTCTAGTTCTAGCATTTATCTCCAAAAAAAATCAATTTTGGAGATTTTATTTAAATTTTTTGTTTTTAAATGAGTGAAAAAACAAATAGAAAGAAGTTATATATAATCAATTTAATTAATATCATTGATGAATAAACACATTGTATTTGAGTTTGGTGATGTGCAATATTAATTAGGAAATATATAAAACCTAATTAAAATAATTAGGACTTGTTTCACGTTTTCCCCCATTTTAAAGAGGACCTAGATATTTTTAATAATATATTTAAATTGTCCCTGAATCCAGGGAGCAAGCCATACTTACAATGCTAGTCTAGTGTTCACTAGACCAATTGTTGTTACAACTGCTGTTGCTGTTCATGCATCATCAAATTTCAGTTCTTAAAGTGAACCCTCCATGTAGCCCTTACTTTAAAAAATATATATACATTTATAAAATAAAATAAAATAAAATAAAATAAAATTATCATTAATTTTGGAGTTTCCAACCGTAATAAACGAAGGGTGCGTTTGGTTGTGCGATTGCAAAACTGATTCTGCAGGAATCTGCGATGCAAACCTGATTCTGCAGGAAGCTCACTTTCTCAGCTTTTTGAAATCGCAGCTTTTGGGCACATTTGTTGCAATCGTTGGATTTAAAACTGGATTACAAAACTGTTTGGTTGCGCGATTGCAAACGCAGCTTCCTGTAATCGCAATCGCAGCGCAATCGCGCAACCAAACGCACCCGAAAGATCCTAGCTACTATTTGACCTCAACATGGTGAAATATGATGAAGGCTAAAACAAATTGTCTGCCTAGTACAAAAATATGTTATTTTTATTTGTTAAAAAAATAAATGATGCAAATAATATTGACCTGATTATATATCTATATAATCTATATGAAACGGCACAGCAGGTCGCAGATGGGAGTACCAGTATGTAATATGGGCGAAACAAATGGGCATTTTGGAGATAGACCCCCAGGTGCTACAAAATTCACAAACAAGTCCCTAATATTCCTTCATTCCAAACAAAATTGGGCGAACCATTTTGTCCTTTTCTGCTGTATTTACAGATCGGCCCCCACACTCCAACAGTTTTACAATCAGGCCCATATACTTGTTATAAAGAGATCCCTCATAGTTATAACCAGGTTCCGAAAATGTGCGGCTAATTTTATCTTTTTATGGGGTATTTGCATAACCGCTCCCAGGTTCTACCTGTTTCATAACTAGATCCATATTTGTGTTACACATAGTTACATCATTCAGATATTTAGATTTATAATCAGGTCCCTGATATTAGAACACCACTTCGCAAACTTCAAATTCATGAAATTTCAACCAATATTGTTTTGGTTGCATTAATGATATGAAAATTAACTATTCTATAAATTTTCATAAATCATTCTTCATTTCACACAGCAAATGTATCCACCTGTTCTTGACTCCCCCCCCCCCCCTTCAATAAGGGATTCTGACTTCCAATAAAAATATTTAAATTAAGTTTTTTATATTAGTATCATAAATATTGTAATATTAGTTATCTTTTTATTATTAGTATCATAAATATTATAATATTAGTTATTAAATATTTTTAATTAAGATACCTATAAAATTATAAAATAAGTATTTTCGTCTCATTTAATAAATGCTAAAAGTACAAATGAAATCAGATCCATTTGAGCCCATAAAGCACAGTAGGTAGGAGTCGTCACACCGGGATACTATCAGAATTTTACTAGACGAATGTACACGCATCGGACAAATGGATACATATGCGTGCATGCATTTGCTAGGTGTCTTGTAGATAGAGCCCCAGATTGTATACGATATATAAAGCGTCATCGATCCTAAAGACAAGAATTGGACGTATTTTATCTTCTCTGAGATGTTCGTAGATCAACCCCAAAGTTCTAGCATTTTAACTGGAAGACATCTATATATGCTACAAAAATATCCCTAATACTTATAACCACGTTCCTCATAAAAATCAGCTATTTTTATCCTTTTGGGGGCTATTTGCAAATCCACCCCCAAAATCTAAAGGTTTCACAAACAGACCCTATATCCTATAAACAGGATTCTTATTAATTCTTATTCATTTAATTTCTTGAGGGCTATATTTATCTGGACTTTAATTTTTTTCACACTCATTTCATTAGCATAATATCCACAAAACTCAATGCTACGCGTAAAGGGCGTACACTAAATTAGTATATATTTATCCCCCATATAGCACGTGCCATGCATCCTCGATGAGAAAGGTTATAAGTACCTATAAACGAAACTATTATTTTGTGTCATGTGCATAAAGCTTTATATCATGCCTTGAGAACTTAATTTAATTAGGATAAATATTTAAGAATGAACATAAATTGCTTGTAAAATTTATGGTTTGTTATAGCATTTTAAAAAGAAAATCGCCCCATGTAACTAACATTCTCATACACATTGCAAATACATCACATCTGTCATGTCTATATCAAACATTTTTCACATATATTTTCATATATAAATAACTAACACAGAGGTAGTGTTATCATTTAAAACTAATCAATAAAAATATCACTGACGTTTTCACATGTGAGTAAGGAAAATTCATTTGTTCCACACATAGATTATTTTGTGTTTATGTTTTATACTGTGATTTTTTTGTTTAATTTATTGAAAAATAATGTAAAGTTACCCTTAAGATCGAAATATAGTTTATCACTACAAATGAAAATAACAAAGTCTATGTGTATGTATAGATATTATGGTCATGTATCAACTATATACACTCTTTTTAACACTTTTAAGAGGCATAGATTTGTAACCCCACCAAACAAAATCTATATATGAAAAAATAAAACGTAAATTCTCCCTTCCTCTCCGTAGATGCATGTAGGAAATCTTTTATCAAACCATAAACAATTTCTGTGGACACATTGCATGGCAAATAATAACAATAGTTAAATAGAAAGAATTAAATTGTTGTGCTTAGATCCTAATTAAAGATAAGATATTATTTTCGTGAGCAGAGCCTCAATGGAAAGTTGTTTTAGATTGGGAAACATTTCAAATAGAGGGTGTGTGACATAGATTGAAGATGTTTATAATAAATAAATAAAGGAGGGAGTGGGGGAATCCAAAGCTATGTGATATTCCAAAAGATTTTTTCTTATTCCAAGGCCTCTACTTAGTAGGGTAATACGGATTAGAGAGGCATAGGAGGGAGAGAAATAACAATTTTTTTTTATTAAAACCAATTAAAAAATAGTGCATTCCAATGAGTAAAAAAATATTACACAACTAAAAAATTTGGCACGTGACGTGGCTCATTACTCTCCTTTCACTTTGTCGTAAAAATAAATAATATATATATTAGAAAACCAAGTAATTTTATATATACCCACATAAAAAAAGTTATGTCTTTGTATTTTATAAACAATAATATATTTTTATAAAGGAATATTAAAGAGGGAATATATGGCAATCCGGGGACAGTGTACTGTGTACAGGAGAGACAAAGTTCATCAGAAGTATTATGTCTATGTCGTTAGAAGTTACACAACCAAAATTAATTCACACTAAACAAAAGATGGGTCAAAATTTTCTTTTCATTTTTATTCTCATAAAAATTATAAAATAAATTCACAAAATGGTATGTAATTAATAAAGAAATGTTTGTGCTGTAGCAACCTAAACATAGCTTAAAAAATAAACAAAGTGAGTCTAAAAATTAGGTTTTGAAATTAACATATCAACCACCCCCCGTTTGGAACGAGTATAACCCCCCGAATAACCCCGGATAAGTATTTAGGGGTGTTTGTTTACCCCGGATAACCCCAGATAAATTATGCCAGAATAAACCTTGATAAAGTGGTATAGGAATTCCAATCAACCCCTAGAATAAAAGTTATCCTAGGTTATTCCACCTAAAGAATATGTGGGTCCACTGTCAAATCAACTGTCATCACCTCTTATAAATCACCTGTCAAATCAACTATCATTATTTTTTTACATTTTATAAATCTTTATCCATACTTTATTCACATTGTACTCAAACAACAAAACATTTATTCTTACGTTTACCAATGAGAATAATTCAAAATACAACCAAACACAAAATCACTTTATCCTTATTTATACTCATTTATGCTTGGATAAAGCTTGGATAAATCTATACCCTATAATAAAAATTATCCCGTTCCAAACGGGTATGAGTGAGGAAGTACGGAGACAGCGAAAAAAGAAGGAAGAATTGGCACCATCAATAATTCAGCTTTTAATGTTTTTGCCTTCTTTTATTTTTTATATATTGAACAGTACCACAAGTACTGTTAATTTTGTGTTTCTATTATTTTTGGCTACAAATGGTTAAGCTTTAAGGTTTGTACGAGTGTGACTACTGATATGTGTGTACAGTACTTTCTGATTGATCAGTCATGAGAGGAAGATGACAAAGAGTGATACACATGCAGGTTGAGCTGTATAAGCTCCAAAAAAAAAAAAAAAAACATATTTGTTTAACCTGTATATAAGATGTAATATGATAATTATGCCTTCATAATTTTAAATATATTATACTAATAATTTATTTAATTAGGAGAAGTAAATATGGTTTATTTATATGTATTCATCTAAAATTACAATAATTTATAATAATATATAAGATAAATTATAAAATAATAGCAATGGAAGAGAAAACCATCTAATTTTCTTGTATTCCAGCATAACTATTTTATCTAAAAACCAAATGGGGGATGGGGTATTAGTTGTAATTTTCACTAGTCAGCCTTCAAACTGGGGAGAGATTAGGTGATTTCAAATTAAACAAAGTCTATTAATTATACGAAAAATAATTTGAATCTGTATCTGAAAAATCAAAATATCTTATATTCGAATATCCGGAGTGCGAATATGTATATTAGTATATCTGATCCGAAAAATATTCATATTCGACATATATTATAAAAATATATATATTTGTCTTATACTATTAAATTTTTAATTTTAATTTTAATATTTCTAAAAAAGAATAAACTTGAAAATCTCAATTTTAATTTTAATATTTCTCTAATATATCACTTGATTATCCAAATTAATGTAAATATTTAAACATATGTCAATTATCTAAAAAATATCCATATTATATTTGATCCGTATCCAAAGAGATCCCGAATTATAAAACTAATATCCGTAACCAAATGATTGGAATAGGATGCGGATATTAACATTTCTGATCCGTATCTAATCCGTTGACAGGCTTATTCCAAACAATTGAAGTATTTTAGGATAGAAAAGTTTGATCGACTTCAATAATATTGAATTCTATGATTTAATTAAATTATTTTTTTTAGGTGGCCATGTTATTAAGATCTTAAAAACTTCCAAAATTTATATATTGACAGGTATTATATATATATCATGAAATGATGTGTATGAATTATACCAAAGCGGTTCATGTTTCACACTAAGGAGGGTAAGCTATGCCATTATTTGTGGATTGATAATTATGAATATATGTTCCATCTACATAAAATTCGACCAGCTGATTTTATAGGCTCTCGAACGAATTAAATTAACCTCTCCTCAGTTAGTCACATAGGAGGTATAAATTATGGAAAAAAAAAAGTTTGTTCCATAACCAAAAAAAATATTGCTTTAAATTTGTGGTCAATAACTAATTAAATCCACATGGTTTCAACAAGTAAAAGCCAATAACTGAAAAGCAACATGATTTATTTAGCCATCTTAATCATTCCCCAGAAGCATAATGTTTTTTATTATCTTAATAATAAACAATACATTGTCATCCCCTAGAAGTATATTATTGATGAAGTATATTATTGATTACTGGTGTACGTACTCAAAGTTCTTTAATTTGTTCTTTAATTTTGTGTAGTATCAATTAAAGTTAATCTTTAATGATTATTCAATATCAGAAATCCAATTTAACTTTCTGGAAGTGCAGCTACAAATCACCAAGTGTGGGTGGAGATCCCAAAAGCAAGCACCTCTAATACAGCACAGTACCATAGAACTCCTAATAATAATACTATATTTATTAACTGAAAAAAATACGAATGAACAAGGAAAAGTAGCAAAAGTCCGATAAAACCAATGGCGAAATCAGATCTGGTGAAAATCAAAAAACAAATGTTCATGATTCGTTGAAGTTCAGGAATGTTCTTCGATATCAGGAAGTCCCAGAAATCGCCAAAATGAATGGCAATGCAGCGACCGCTTGACGGATTTCAAATCGGAGAGGTTAGCATCATGGGTGTGTTTGGTATTGGGTCTTGGCTTCACGGTGAAGGACTGCTATAGGCAGTTATGCTAGATTATGTAAAAGTTAAGGTGTTCTGGTGGCTACTGGCGAAGGAGACTTACAAAGGTCTATAAATGGTGCCCAGCGGATCTTTGAAGTGGTGCATCTGTTTTGCGTCTTTTCTAGTGTCGTTGTGCATGCAAATCTAAACTCTCTTAAAAGTGTGTTTGATCATCGTGGCACGATACTAGAAATGAGGAAATATATAATATCAATCCCAAAAGCAAGGCACAAACTCTAATACCAGCATACCTCCCGAGTCAAGCTTTATATTACTCTATTTAGTCATTTATTTTTATAGAACTCCTAAATAGGACACATTATGCATGGCAGGAGACAACACCCATGTATGTTATGCGTGTGTGAAACACTTATAATCATTTTTAACATCAAAAACAATACCCACTTCGATTATAATAAGAAAAACTTAGAAACCCTACCATGTTATAGCTTTAAATATTATAGTAGCTTTAAATAATATAATATGTTGATAAAAACTTTAGGTCTTTGAACACCCAATGAGAAGAAAACTTGAGTAGTTTCTGAAAGTCCTAAGCATGCTCTCCATAATATTGGCATCCACTGGAGCTGTTGAATGTAGTGATTTTCATGGAATTCTCTTTCTAGTCCAAATCTTTCGCTGAAACAGTGTTTGTTAGACCTTAGGCTTTTGAGGAAAATGGGAGACCCCACTAAAGTGTGTCCTCTTCTTTTCTTCTGATTGGAAGTTTTTTTTTTTTTTTTGAATGGTGGCTGCAGTAAACAAAGGTCCATCACCAAACAGGAAACTCTCAGATCTCAACCACTTCAATAAAGTAGATCTGTTCAGGTGTTGTGGACTTAAATAGCAGATGCGCATGAGACAATATTCGACATGACACTGACTCATCTTTCACATTTTTAAATTTTATATATACACAAATAAAATCCCTCTCTTAGATTTGGTAAAACTTTCAAGTTATTAAACCATATTTTAATCCATAATTTAAACCAACACTTGTAGGTAGAAGATATGAAAACTAAAGAAAAAAAAAACTTATTCTCTAGAATATGAATATACTTGAAATGACTTCCATTCATACCACATCAAAATGAGAGAATATATGATTGCTATAAATTAATAGCATACATAGTGAAAAATATATAACATTTTCAAATATACAAAAGGTTTAGGCTAGTTTTTTTTGTTATATTTTCGAACAGATGTCAATCTCCTATCAGAGATCAAATAACATTGACCAAGTCCTGATTGAATTCCATCTTGCAATGCCCGTGATCACCTGAAACTCAAAAACGTGACGTCACATTCGTGTTCTAGTGTGTCTGCATGTGCGCACGCGTATGCGACATCATATATCCTTCCATCAACAACCAGCCCTAGCTCACATGATCATACAATCACTTTCCTAACAATCAAGACTTACATTGGTCCTTTCCTAAGGTACGACAACTTCGATAATGTTAATCAAATGCACATACATCCACGTAATGCCCACCATGATTCGACTGTCGATCACGGGTCCTGTTATCGCACCCGATGTGCGATGGACTATTATACTATTTCTAGACTTTTCGTGCGGATTTTATTCATGATCATACAATCACTTTCCGTGATAACATCCGCATACAGCTATACTTGTACAATTAATTCGCACGATTGCATTTTGTCCCATTTAAATTAATCAATCAAAACCTTCACGGACCTGATGATGAACTATATATATTTACATAGTGATATTCTACGGACCGTCGATGTATCCGATAGAATATATGCGATAGATCGAGATCGATCCGAGACCGTAATATATCACGAGATATATATATATATATATATATATATATATATATATATATATATATATATATATATATAGGGGTTATTGGAAAGTACAACATACGTACATGCTAATGCAGTAGGTGGTGACCCAGTACGAAAGCATAGGCACGTGCAACCTCTGATGAGAAGAGAATGCATAGTATCTTATTTTGGCTTCACTAGAGACAGCCATCGTTGGTGACACAGACGTCCCACTCAGACTTTTCCTGTGCATTCAGTGTTCATCATGTATTCGATCTAGCTCTTTGAATTGATGTTCCACGCAATGCCAAAAATATAAAAAGAAAAACATTAATATATATGTGTATATATATATCATGATGTTCATTGGTTAAACAGTTCGGTTTGCAGAAACTACAACCGGTTTACAACTGCAAGAGAGATTACTTTTGTATTGTGGTCCTAAAATTACAACTACCTCCGAAGTTGGACTTTATATTTTATTTTTATTTTTTTTCTCTTGAGAGTGCGTTGTGTTGTTACACATAGTCTCAATTAATGTCTTACCTGCACATGACTTGGGGTGCGTTTGGTTGCACGATTGCAAAACTGATTCTGCAGAAATCTGCGATTGCAAAATTGATTCTGTAGGAAACTCACTTTCTCAGCTTTTTGAAATCACAGCTTTTGGGTACTATTTGACTGCAATCGCTGGGTTTAAAACTACGATTACAAAACTGTTTGGTTGCACGATTGCAAACGCAGCTTCCTGCAATCGCAAACGCTGCGCAATCGCGCAACCAAACGCACCCTTGTATATATTTGTCTAAAACTTTTCACAGTTTTTACAAACAAGTCTATATAATTCATCAAAGAATATTCATTTCATGTTTTATTAAAAATACATATATTAGACAAGTTCTATTATTTAAAAAAAAATGATTGCGGAAGGTAGATAAGACTATAAATGGGATAACATTTAATATTTTTCTTTTTTTTCTTACTATGGAAAGGTGTGCAGTTATGTACTTGTTGAAAAATACATAAGAAGAACAACAAACATAAACATGAGACTCAGAATCACATGATTCAATGAAAGATTTCTTACGTCCAAAGAGATTTAAAATTTCAGCTACAATTCCAGCTCTAATTCCAGTCTACATGTATTTTGAATTTTGGATAATCTTATGTACAGCCCCAATTCCAGCTCTAATTTCAGTTTACATGTGTTTTGAATTTTTTTAAAATTGTATACCCCATCTCATTACATGCTTTTATAAAAATAAAACATATACTCCAATAAATTGCATTGATGCGTTTATAAAAAATGTAAAAAAATTCTTCAAAAACATATATCTTGTTAACACGAGCATATGCTCGTAGTTTTCTATCGACACATATAAAGCTAGAATTAAGACTGAAAATAGATCTTGGTATAATAGCACCCATGATTTTTTGGATTATAAACTCTATGGGACTTCCGATTTTCGGAGGCCCTCACAGCTTGAGGACCGACAATACATTATATGTATTTCAATATCCAGTACATATATATTAGTTTAATTTAGACCTATAATTCAATGGTTGATAAGAAAATTTACAACAATAAGGTTATGAATTCAAGTCTTATTAATTTACTTATCCAAAAAATAATTTTTAGTACATATATATACAACCTGAATACTAAGATACATAATCATAATCTCTCATAACATAAAACTTACAAAACTCATAGACTTCTGTTACATAGTCATTTTTACCGTCTTAATTTTAGTTTTATATATCACGATTAGTACTATATGTTCACATTAACAAAATATATACCTCAATAATAAAAAAATTTATATTTTTTATAAATGAGTTTATACAATTTATTGAAATATATATATTTTTTTTTATAAAACCTATATCTTATTAAATAAAATATATTTATTTTTAAAAAATTTAAAACACTGTTTTGAAATTAGGGTGCATTTGGTTGCGCGATTGCGCTGCGATTGCGATTACAGGAAGCTGCGTTTGCAATCGCGCAACCAAACAGTTTTGTAATCGTAGTTTTAAACCAGCGATTGCAGGCAAATAGTGCCCAAAAGCTGCGATTTCAAAAAGCTGAAAAAGTGAGCTTCCTGCAGAATCAGATTTGCAATCGCAGATTCCTACATAATCAATTTTACAATCGCACAACCAACACAAAGCTTAAAAAAACCGGTACTTCAAACATTTTTCAAACTCAACTCACATTATATCATTGATATTGACAGTCCTGTGTGATATGAAAAACGATTTTTACAGTAGAAGAAGTCCTGTCAACATAATGCCTCTGTCTGTCTGGCCTCTTATGATCAATACTGCTCCATGTTTTCTTGGTTTCGGGACATTCATGATGAAGGCAGTAAATCAACCAACTTTAAAGTGATTGTGAGTGTGTTTTTTTTTTTTTGTGGTAGGGGCCACATATAATATAAGAAGAGAAACAACAAGAAAGCAGGGACTCATCAAAATTAGACAATTTGGTGATGAATGGACTGGCTGTCTCTATCTATAAGAAAAAGGGAACATGTGAAAACAAATAGAAAAGAAAGATAAGTGCCATTTTTTGATGGTACAAATGCTTTGCATGGATGAGGGTGGTGGCCCACCGGGGATGAATGCATCATGCATGCACTAGTTTGTGTGTGTGTGTGTGTTTGTTAGGTATGAATTCCCATCTTTGAATTGGATTATTGTACTGGTTTTTAAAATTTTGGATGTTGTCTTTTTTTGTCTAATTTATAGTCCTGCCCTTTTATTTGTGGTCTTATGTGTTTATCTGTACTTTTTTTTTTTCATCGTGTGATTTTTAAATAAATGCATGTAATTTGCAGATTAGAAGTGGGATTAAAAAAAGTACAAAGAACTGCATGCATGGAGTATCTAGTCCCTCTTTAATTTAGAACTACAATATGCATAATTATTTTATTTTAATTTTTACAAATGTTGGATTTGAAGAAAAAAATCTTGGTTAATTAATTTGTGCATTACTGGAAAGGGCAAAGATATTCTCATCACAATTCCATATTTATCACCCAACTTAATTTTCTCACAATTCCATATTTATCAAAAAATTAGTTTTTTATTTTATTTTTTTAATTCCATTAATCCCACTACCCAGTTCGACAAAGACTCAGTCGAAATTTTTTTTACTAGGACAACAGAAAGTCCATTGACCTGGCTGAGAAAGAGTTGACTGGACCACAGTCGAGCTTCACTGAGATGACAGAAGGGCCATTGATCTGTCTGAGCAAGTGTTGACAGGAAGCTTGTCAAATTAGTAATGCATGTGGAATTCAACACTGAACATGTCAAACCCTTCGTAACAGCAATCTTTTTCGGGAAATCAATCATATGTACAGTCATTTAAGTCTTTACAAAGAACAAAAATATCATTTAAATCTTTCCTAAAATCATTCACTTGTATTGTAAGTACAAGAACAAAAAATGCCAAACAAACAGTCATTTAAATTAAATAAACAATAAGCATTCCATATACACAAGAAACATTGTTTTGTTTTCTAAATATGCGGAGTCCCATTTAAAATGAAATGGTTCATGCCTATTGGGCATTTAATTTTGATTGAGACTCCAACATGTTCAAAAAACAAAACAATGTTTCTTGTATATATGGAATGTTTCCTATTTATTTGGCTTAAATGACTATGGAATTGGGGAATAATATGGCAAAGGCAATAATTCTCAGTACTGTAAAATTCAAGATAAAATCGAGAAAGAGACGAGAAAAATTCGTAACAATAAAAAGTAATTTTAAAATAGAAAATCAACAATCATTTAAAGTTAAAACTTGAAACATTGTACTTTAGGCTAAACAAACCAAATATAACATCAACGTCTACTAGTTTATAGTTCAAATTTCAAATGCATAAAAATTTTACAAAAGTCAAAATGCACAAATCGACGGACCTTCTGTCATCTTAGTGAAGCAGACTTCGACTGTGGCCCTGTCAATTCTTGCTCAACCAAATTGACAGACCTTCTATCATCCCAATGAATAAGATTTCGATTGAGTACCCGTCAAACTAAGTAGTTGGATTAATGGACTAAAAAATATAAAAGAACTTATTTTTGATAAATATGGGGTTGTGAGAAAATTAAGTTAGGTAGTGGAAATATCTTTGCCCTACTAGAAAACCTGTTCTCCACATTTTTATTTGGAAAGGATAGCATTAATTAGGTTCTATTAGTCCACCGAAGGAGAAAAAAAATGTTGTTGCAATTGGTATTTGAAAAATTCTTGTTAAGAAACATTAACATATTAAATTTTAACACAGTACAAAAAGGGAAGTGAAAATTATAGAACTCGACATAGATCATGTTTGATGGAGAATAATGGCTGAGGTTAAAGTTTGACTCTATTTCTTTATGACAAGATATGTATCACACAAGTGCTTTAATTTTTATTTACAAAGATAATAATGATCGAGCTTTAATTGTGGTAACAGTAACAGTGAACCCACTATTGCATGCACTCTATAAATTAAAGCGGATGTAGAACTGAGAATGCTATGAGACTCGAATGCATATATGTACTGCAACAGACACAAATGCTATGCTCACTATACTGACTGCAATGGATCAATAGATATACAAAAATTGAGGCCTGAACACATTTGAATAGAGGAAGGATGACTGTTCAGAAGTATCCAATCAATGGTGATATTTGAAAACGAAAGAGCTTTTAAGATTCTGCTCGGGTAGAGCATACATAATCCAAAAGCTTTAGAACAACTCGTGGGACCTACTCAAATTTTAATCTAAGATAGAAAATGTTAGACTTAGTCACATTCACCAATCAAAATTCAGAATTTACATGTTTTTGATTTTTTAAAATAGTAAACACTATTTAATGAGGTATATGCTTTCATAAAAAGTGCATATCACTCAATTTCAAGTTGAATGAACTCATTTTTAGTAAGTGTAAAAAAATATCTAACGAGGTATATGTTTTACTGAATTTCTAACGTGGTATGTAGGACTGTGTTTTGAACTGAAAAAAAAATGAGTGTAACAGCACTCATCCAAGATAGCTTGGTCTAAAGTAAGTTGTCGACTCGCATTACAACAAAATTGGGTTTCGATGATAAGACGAAAATTGTCATCAAAACTCTTTTATTCATCACGAAAAAATGATGGTACGTGTAGAATTATAATAAAACAAAATTCCTGATAGTCAATTTATAAACATTCACAATATCAGTAACAATAAACTTCGATCAGTCAATTTATAAACATTCACAATACCATAATTTATAGGTAGAGAACAGATAAATGTAATGGTAAGGTTTACATTCAAAAGTTCAAATATAAAAATCATCTTTTTATAAGAGAATATCAACAATTTGGTACATAGTTTCAATCAATATTCAATTACATTAATATTAAAGTTTCAAAATACTAAAATAAAATATCATGATGTGCATTCACTACTACAATATTTGATATTATCACAGTTTAAGACCGAGATCAAATCAACAACATGGAAAAATTGTAGTAGTGGTGTCATGAGTTAGAATTGTATTATTTACTTTTTACAAGAACAATGAAGATCCAAATATATACTATGATTTGATAATTCATTTTTTTCTATGTGAGTTCAAAATGTAACATACTACTACAATTTTTAATATTGATCATAGTTTAAAATTATGATTAAAGACTTTTGATCATAAATAAAAATCGTATTTGCTCTCATTCATCTGTTTTGCACGCCTATCGGATGATAGATATAGATGGGGACTGCCCATCAAAATCTGAAATAATTAATGGTGATGACAATTCATGCTATTGTCAAAGACAACTATTACAACCATATAGTTGTGTCTTAAGTGTCTTTTTAAAAGATACACGAAATTTCATTTTTTTTGTCTTATTTTTAACTTTCATTATATACACGTGAATTTGAAAAGTATACAGTGTTGAATGACTTTTATATAAATGTATATACACTTAATGAAAATAGGGATAATTAAAAAGAAATCTCAGGTCAGTCACAGGTCAGTGTAAAAAAATAAAGACAAAACCATGTGTTGCATGTGTGACGACTCAGCTCAACCTCAAGTATAAAAAGCTTAATTAATAGGGTGCGATCTACACCTATTTTTCTTTGGGATATGATGAGGGTCATCCAGTCCAACCCCCTTTATGTTTTTCTCTTGTGTTTACTCATTTTCATCATCTTCCTGTAACCCCATCGTATGTTTCTTGAAATAGATATGCCTACATTCGACTAAAAAAAATATAAAAAACTTAAGAAAAGCTCAATGTAAATACACATGACTTCAAGCAAATTAAGGTATAAAACAATTTTTAAGACTCGATGTACTTTTTTTTTTTAGGGTGCGTTTGGTTGCGCGATTGCGCAGCGTTTGCGATTGCAGGAAGCTGCATTTACAATCGTGCAACCAAACAGTTTTGCAATCGCAGTTTTAAATCCAGCGATTGCAGGTAAATAGTGTCCAAAAGCAACGATTTCAAAAGGCTGAGAAAGTGGATGCGTTTGGTTGCGCGATTGCAAAACTGATTCTACAGGAAGCTCACTTTCTCAGCTTTTTGAAATCACAGCTTTTTGACACTATTTGCCTGCAATCGCTGGATTTAAAATTGCGATTGCAAAACTGTTTGGTTGCACGATTGTAAACGCAGCTTTCTACAATCGCAAACGCTGCGCAATTGCGCAACCAAACGCACCCTTAGTATAAAGCATACAACCACGCGTTACTCCCCCAGGCCAAGGGGATTGGATATTCTATTTATTTTTTTGTTTTTGTGTCTTGTATTTTTATTAACTAGGTTGTCCAAAATTCCCCAAATGAAATGTGTTCATTAATTCATTATACACGGTGCCTCATATTCATTTGATGAAATAATAACCATTTGATTTCGTCAAGCAAAAACAAGCACAAACATAGGATTCATTCCCTAGGCCGAGCATCACAAGCTTGGTATGTGTTGTCAAAGCTTGATGGATCAATCAAAACATCAAAGCATTCAAAGGATCTGTATACATGCATGCATATCTCTATGATCTTGAACTCCATGGACCCGATCCCACAAGTTTAATTTAATGACATTCCAGGGAAAATTATTACTCCAAATCTAAAAATCAAGGAACATCTCCCCATTGCTTATGATAAAAATACACAAGTGTTCTTGTCAGAATCTAACTTGCAATAGTATTTGCAAGAGATATCTCTCCTTAATCAAAGGAGCATTATTACACACAATTTGAAGTTTCACATATCTTGATAGTTATTTATTCCAATCAATTTGTTTAAAAAGTATATATATCTCATTAGATGAACATATTATTTTTTAAGGAAATAAAACAGGGTGCAAACAATGTGTGAAACTATAAATGGGGTTTGTGTCTAACATATACCCTTCAATTGCAACAGTCATACATATGCATTAGGGTTGAGTGTCTCTTCATTATCTACATGTGCAAAAAAAAAAAAAAAAAGTTTAAAGACATCCAAGTCCCTACAAACATGAAAAAACCCACATAAGTCTCTACTAAAATTGGGACAGACGTACGAGTCCTTGAAAACTCACAAAAACCCAATTATCATAAAAACAAATTAATCCCTACAAAAGATAAAATTGCCCTTGAAAAACTTTTACATTAAATTGTGTACACATTGCAGTCCCTATAAACAATCATAAAGACATATTAGTCCATGTAAAAGACAAAATTGCCCTTAAAGGACTTTTACATTTAATTGGATAGACATTGCAGTCCTTATAAACAATCGTAAAGATAAATTATCTTTTACAGGAACCAATTTGTCTTTACGATTGTTTATAAGGACTGTAATGTTTATCCAATTAAATGTAATGGAATATTCTGATAATATTCCATTAAGTTTGGATGAAAATTTAACTCAGGGATGATAATTGGGTTTTTGTGAGTTTTCAGGGACCCGTACGTCTGTCTTAATTTTAGTAGGGACTTATATAGGTTTTTCCATGTTTATAGGGACTTAAATGTCTTTAACCCAAAATTAAATTAAGGGGGAGATCTACGTATGCATTAGATTGATAAAATTTTAATATCATCTGACTGGATCGGCTAACTCAATAAAGGTGATAACTAAGTTTTCGTCTTCATCATACAATTAATATCTTGAAATTGCATAACATGAAGACATGTCATTTTCTGATGGATCTTTTGATTCTTTTCAATAGTTTTCATATATGAATCCCAAGTGACATGCATTAAATAAGATTTACTGTTGAGAAGTTGTGTCACTTGAAAGAGATTTCAGGTTTTTGTTTTGAACAAGTAACATTATCCTTTGAACAAGTACTTATTATTTTGGGATGTAATTCTCCATAAAAACCCAACTTTTTTATTTTTTGAAGTTAGACATAATAAACATGAAATGCAACTCATGAAGTCCTTTTTTTCAACAAGCCCCATTAAAATTATAGACTTGCATTGAATCATCAACCATGCCAAAATCCACATGAATATATCAAAACTTTTGGTAGGTAAATATTTTTTCTAGTTTAATTCTTTCCGGAACGACCATGAGTATAGGCAAACAAGAACGTCTGCCCAAAATTCCCAAAAAGAAATACATTTTTTTTTTTTTGCAGAATATGTTTTATTTTATTTTAAAATAAATTTCTAAAATCTATTTTAAATTTTTTTGAAAAACTTTACACGAACATGAATGAGTATAATTTTAAATTGGGCATATGACCCCCTGTAATCTTCCTGATATCCATATAACCCCATGTAAACATATTATAAATGCAAATAACTCTCCACAGTTAAAAATTCTTTAATAGAATTGGAATATTCCGAACATATTTCGTTATTTAAACCATGGTTAACAAATGTCTATTCTTTTAACCCCCAAAAAACAGTCAATACTTCAAAAAAAACCCTTATGTTTCTAATTTTACACTCTTCTAGGTTTTTTTTTTTAATTAAGTATTGGTTGCTTTCATATGGTTAAAAGAATACATATTTGTTAACCATGGTTTAGATAACGCAATATGCCCGAAATATTCCAATTTTGTTAAAAAAAATTAACCGCGGGGGGTTATTTGCATTTATGGTGTTTATATGGATATATTGATATTACAGGAGTTATATGGATATCAGGAAGATCACATAGGGTTATATGGATTTTTTCCTTTTAAATTTCGCGTTGGACCATATTAAACCCTATTAATATGTTGTTGTTCCCGGGGCTAATTAATATTCTTTCATTTCAAAAAAGAAAACTTGAACTCATAATCCTTCAGTGAAGAACAGACATCTATACCAGCTTGTCAAAAATTTGGATTTTATATCAGTACTTTACTAATTAAATGTTTTCAACCAAAAAAAAAACTTTCCTATGTTCATTATTTTTAGAAATTGCCCGTATTTAAACTAAACTAAGAGTGTGTTCAGGGAGGTTGAGTTAGAAAAACAATGTTTTAAAACGTTTCAAATGAGAGAAAAATACAGACATTCAATGCTACCATCGACTTGTATGAACGCAAATTTTTTTGTTTGTTTAAGAGGTGTCATTTCACTGCGTCAACCAACGCAAGCGTGGCTTGGACGCATTCCCAAATAATATCTAACAAAAATGCATTGGGTCACCAATAGTAGATTGATTTAACACTTTGGACACCAAGCCAAAATGCATCCATGTCTTTAAGATTCGATTGATTTGGAAATACAGATAGAGACCTTAGTGAAGAAGACTCAACATTCAATGAAAACTTCACCAATGGCCACAAATGGAGGGTAAAGTATGCTTTATGCATTTAACCGACATCTATCACATGCATGATGTATGTGATGCACCATCTTTGATAGTGATTTTTTGTCCTAAGACAGATGTTAGTAAGGTTACGCATGCGTTAACCATTACACATCTAAAAAAAATTTTGTAGGAGTTATTTTCTAAATCCAATGACAATGCTCCACATATCAATAGTTCATGATCCAATTAACAAACGTCTATGATCTGAATAACCTACTGTGTGTGGATCCGACATGTCGGCTGATATAGGACAGATTATGTAGATGGGACCATCAAAAGTGGTCCACCAAATAAATACAAATCAATGGTCACGATCTCGGAATCGCACGAAATTTGACGTGGTGAAATATATCGAGGAGATCTTCTGGATTAGTTGTTATACAACTAACAAATTTTTATTTTGCGAAATTCATTTATTTAGGGTTTTAGTAATTTTTTTATTTTATGCTATTAGTATAAATAGCAAACTTGTAATTTAGGGTTTTAAGTTTTTTGTCAATAATATTTCGAATTTCCCTCTATTTTGAGGCTTCTTCCTTGTGGATTCAAGGGTTCCTTGTGGATTCAAGGGTTCCTTATGGATTCAAGGTGTTTATGAGATCTCAACGCTGGTTGGATTTCTTATCTAGTTTTTCGCTGCGTTAGTTGGTATCAGAGCGAGGATTTACCTTGTCGTGATGGCAAATAACGGAGGGGGAGATGACCAATCTAGTGACGCTAGTCATGGATTGGAGGATCTGTGGAAGGTGATCGAGGATCAACGTGATCAGATACGAGAACTGCAGGAGATCCGCACATTGATCGCTGGCCTGAACCTCAACGCCAATAACACACGTCCTGAAAGTGATAGGAGACGCGCCGAGGGATTTGCCCAAGGCCGACCTATTGCTCAGAACACCGTTCGACGTCCCACTCGTTATCAACCTGATGATGAGGAAGACTCGGAGGATGAAGGTGAGTTTCAAGTATATCAGCCGAGAGGGCGGCGTATGGAGTACAACGATTACCGATTGAAAGCGGATATCCCGTATTTCAATGGTAATATGCAGATCGAGGATTTTCTCGATTGGATCTCGGAGGTCGAAATATTCTTTGAGATGACGGAGGTTCCAGAGGAGAAGATGGTCAAATTGATGGCGTTTCGATTAAAAAGTGGTGCCGCTGCTTGGTGGGACCAACTTCAGAGAACCCGACAACGGCGAGGAAGGGCACTAGTTCATACGTGGAGGAAGATGAAACAACTCCTCATGGATCAATTTCTTCCATTAAATTATGAACGATATAAGCCCCCATTGTATCAAAATTGTCGTCAAGCCGCAATGGTGGAATCACAATTATAGAGATCAAACGTGCAAGTTATGGTTGATGGATCGATGGAGGCGACCAAAGAAAGTCCTTCAAAAATTCAGAAGAGTCTGAAGATGGAACCCTATGATCAACATCTGGTCGAATCAAATATTGATGAGGACAAAAGTAACAACACAACTGACGGCGATGGTATATATGATGGTGCTGAGTTTGTAGAAGAATAAGGAGAGCGGGTCAACCTCATCGTTGAACCAGAGATCGATGAGCACATGAGCAATAAAGAAGCAGACGATATTGTTTTCTTTGATGATTCTAAAGATGTCATTGGAGGAGAACAAGAAGAGTTGTTTTCACGGTCCATAGTGGTGACCCCCAAGATGGAAGAGACACTACAAAAGCTCGTGTTGCAGGATATATGCACCATCAACAAAAGTGTTTTGGATGTCATCATCAACAATAAAGACTTTGTGGCTACTACTATGGTGAAGAAATTTAGGCTACAAATCGAGGTGCATTCAATTTTCTACATGATCAATTTTATTGAGAAGAAATTTAAAGTCAAGAAAACGTCTCTTCTCTTGTCAAATGTGAAATACAAAGAAACATCAATTGAAGAGCGGAAGAACTCGAGGACGAGTTCTTTTGAAGAAGAGGAGTCTGATGTAGGACAGATTATGCAGATGGCACCATCAAAAGTGGTCCACCAAATAAATACAAATCAATGGTCACGATCTCGGAATCGCACGAAATTTAACGTGGTGAAATATATCGAGGAGATCTTCTGGATTAGTTGTTATAAAACTAACAAATTTTTATTTTGCGAAATTCATTTATTTAGGGTTTTAAATTAGAGATTTTACTATTTTTAATAAGTTTTAGATTTGTGATATCTCAATCATAACAGATCGGAATTGATTTCTATCAATTCCTATGATCATTTAGGATCTCATAGAATCTAGAAAATTAGTTTTCGTATTTTACTATTTTTAGTAATTTTTTTATATTATGCTATTAGTATAAATAGCAGACTTGTAATTTAGGATTTTAAGTTTTTTATCAATAATATTTCGAATTTCCCTCTGTTTTGAGGCTTCTTCCTTGTGGATTCAAGGAGTTTATGAGATCTCAACGCTGGTTGGATCTTTCTATCGTTTTCACGCTGCGTTATCGGCCCATCCATATACGACGACCAGCATATCCCAAGTTAGAATCTGGGACCAAATCTCATATTATATATCATATTTGGGGCTAGGAATGACGGATTCTTCAAATCCCTCAAATATATATCAAATACCCCCTTGAATCGAGGATCTTTCCACATCCATCCGATCGGGAAGAGATCCATCGTTGGTTTTAGGGCATCCATAGTTGACGTCTTCTGCAGGTCACCCCCACCCTGTTTCCAAGAAACTCGAGGTTTAGTATCGCCGGCAACCAAGCGATATCAGACGGATCATGTAACCCGGATCCGGTTTTTGTCCCTCCAAACCTTAAAATGTTTCATTCCCTGTTTTGTTTGGGATTTTTATTTTGTTTTTCAATTATTTCATATTTAGTTTCTTAAATTTATCAATTTCATTATCCATTCTAATATAATGTGCTCCTTATTGGAATTTTACTGTATTTATTTTTTATTTACGTAGAAAATCTTACTGGATTACGAACTATTTTTCATTTATATTTGTTTCCTTTTTTTGTTTGTTAATATTTAAGGTTTATTTTTTGTTTTTCAAACACATGTATTGGTATTATGTGTTTTGTTGTTTTTTTTTATGTTATTAGGATTTTTTTAGTTAGGGTTAATTATGTAAAAGAATTGAAAATTAAATTTCAAAAACTTATTGAAAAAAAAATTTTATGATAGTAATCATGAAAATATTTGTGTGAATTCAAAGACGGGTTCGCCTTGGATTTATCTCTTTATATACATTGATATATGACACATGTTTTTTTATTGTTAATTTTCTCTGAAAGTGGATTCAAATAATTCATTGAAGTTTATGTTTTATTTTTATGAAAATATATGTTTTTTATATAAAATACATACATGGGACTGTAGGTGGGATTGTCCTACCATTTTCCTCGGTGAAAATGGGAACTATAAATGGGATTGCATAAATGACTAAGGGTGAGTTTGGCAATCCATTTATGGCAGCTTTCACTTTTCAGTATGTCAAAAAGCTCTAAATGGATTGCCAAACGCGTCCATTTAATTGGGAATCAGCGGGTGGATTCGGGTCAATTCATGCCTCAAAATATGTGTTTTTCAAAATAGTATGTATGTTTTCGGATTTCAAATGTTCAAAAACAGCTTATGTTATTAGCAACGAATGTATTTTCTGAATTAAAAGAAACGCACCTCAAAAAGGACATGGTCAAAAAACATGTTAATAATTGCTTTATTGCTAAAGCTAATTTTCAAAATGTGTTTCCAAACACTACTTAACTAAACTATAGCGCACATATATAATTTGACAATGGATCAGTTTCGAGAGATTTCAGGGATTTTTTTTTAGTTTACTGAATGTTCTGCTCTGCACACGGTAAGTGTCTCCATTATATGTGGATTTTTATATTTTACAGAGACCTTGAATTTTCTGGAATTCAATCAAGGTTTGAATTGGTCTAATATAAGAATGTCTAATGGCATGGTACTCTCCCTCCCATACTGTAAACCAGTTCCACAAAACACAAACACCTAAATTTACTCTCTGGACTAGATCTGTAATAATTTGGAATGCTTCATACATATCCATCTGACAACTCTATTGTAAAGAAACTATTTTTGAAAAGAGAACTCAACTGGGTCCCATAATATGTTAGAATATAGATTTATAGATTGATCCAACAAACTATAATGTTGTTACCAATCGAAACAGTTAAAAAAAAAAATTTACTGTGACTCACACAAGGAGAACAGAAAAAACACATGTAAGTCATGTTTACCAAAGAAAATTTTACCATCTTTCATTAAATAGGACTAGAGCTTGTCATTTATTCTATGCACATTACCCATTGATGATGATTCCAGTTTTTTCTATAGCAAAGTAATATATGCAGACTATCAAGGACTGGCCAGTGATATTTCTTTTGTGTACTATATATTACAGTATCAACTGTGCAGTCAACTTCATGTCATATATGTTGGTTGTTGGTTAATGCTCAATGCCTTCATAGTTGCTGTAGTTGTGGGGGTAGATGCATTTCTATGGAATACACAGAGTAGGATAAAATAATAAATTGCCAAGAAACATGGGTTTAAGTTACATAGATGGGGCATGCATATTTAATGTTTCTTTTGTGAATAGTAACCCTACAATGATGAACAGTTTGATTAAATTTTCTTATTTTGTCTTTGAAGAATACAGGTCTGCTTGTCAAAAGGTCTAGGTGTTGGGTCAGTAATTGTTGGTCCCTAAAGTTTTATAACATAAGATATATTCAGGTATTTATCATAACCTTTTCAAGTCTCTACTAAATCACGATAGTTGAAATATTCGTTTTGGATTAGATAACTTAATAGTTTGCCCAATTGTGAAAAGCAGGAGTGAGGTTTTAAAAAAAAATTCTTCAATGAATTATGATTCAGTTGCCCTTCAAGTTATGATTTTATTTCTTTCTTTCTATTTTTTATGGTTGTATCTCCAATTCTGTTCCAGTTGAATTACTAAGAAAAAAACAATGGTGACACCAATGGCCATTGAATAATGCAAATTACAAGTGTTTGACAGAAGACACTGGCGCCAGTTCAACATACAAGTCCTCAAAGACATGCATCCCAAGAAGAAGAAGAAACTGACATATTCTCATCTCATACAACAGCTCATTTTCAACGGTCTGATCGACTCCCAGGTCTCGGTCTCATGTCACATAATTCACCAGGCTTGATTCACTCGAGGCCTCTAGCGAAAAGAAGCTACAGACCAGTAATGGCTTCATTGGATCCAGTATTACCATCCATAGCTTGATTAGCATTCACGATCTCGGGGGAATATTCTCACATTTACATCTTACAGTTAGGCATCACCAACTTTGTCGAACTGATTATTGAGCTTTATTAACTGAAGACTCAACTTCTGCTGAGAACTTCCTGTCCAAACCTACTGATGGAGTGAGAGCCCCATTGATCACACCACTACCAAGATCAGCAGTGGTCTCAGCAACAGCTTGAACAGCATCCATATTGGATCCATTGATTGAAAGAGGTGGACAGGCCTCTTCAATCAGAATATGATGATTTTCCACTTCTTTAGCACAAGAATTGCTATCATCCAATACCTTTGGCTTCATAAGATCATCCAACATCACACTGATTTCCTCAGACGCGACTTCACCATCTCCTGATTTAGTAACCATCTTCTCAGATGAACCATCCCTACGTCCTCAACTGATGGGTTATGTTTTATTACAGAACCAGCAGAAATTGTGCTAATTTCTTCCGCTGTATCATCAACACTTTTAGACACTTTTGATGCCCCTGAACCATCAGAAATCGCAACTATCTCCTCCACAATTTTGTCGGTGGAATCAACTGTAACTGCCGACTTCATTATTTTCCACATCACAAGTCATCTGATCATTAGAATCAGCCATCACTGTGTCTTCAGTTTCAGTTAATGCTGCATCAGCCATTTCGCTTCTCTCTGAATCCAAGACAAGCGCCTGAAGGACTGGATGCTTCCATTTTTTCGTCCTGCCTCTTCAACGACTTTTCTGCTTCAGCATGGTCTCTTGCAGCAATCTCTTCCTGCATTTTTAACTGTAATTTGTACTCCAAAAGCCTCTGGATGTGTTCCTGCTTGGCTACAAGATCCCCATATCGTTGCTGGAGGTACTGTTCAAGTTCCTTCTGTTTGTTAATTTCCTGAACCAGATCTTTGATTCTATAGGATACTGCTGATCGTTCCTGCCTTTGTGAAGCTCGGAAGCATTCAAGTTCAGTACCTGATGTTTCTATCTCCTTGAATGTGGCATGTATTCGTTGCATTAAATTAGTTTCCCGCAACTGTAAGTTCAAATTTTATCCAAAAATCATTCAGTAAATTGACAATTTAAATTAACTCTAGAACTAATGGAGATAAAAAATATATATATAATATGGAACCAAAGATCTGAAAGCAGATCACTGAATTTGAAAAAACCATATCGTAGCACTGGATCTATTATCATTTTTATGTTAGAAAAATATACACACAAAAAGAACTAATACATGAAATAGAATGATGGTTGTTATTCATACCTGATATCCTCAGGTGAGAACTTCCATCTTCTGCTCCAGTCATGTTGCCTTCTTAGCCTCCTCATCCAATTTTTTCACAATATCAAACTCATTCTGCAAGGCTGCAAGCTTTTCATTATTCCCAGCAACACTAGCAAGACCATATGTATGGTGTCCAGGGAAATACATAAGATCCTCCTGGCACGCATCACGTGCTTTAACAAAGTCATTAAGAGATTCATTTTCATGCCCCATTGCCACTCGGAGAAACTGAACTTCTTCCGTTATCAAAGAATCAGCCTGAGGAGCGCAGAAATATTAGATACATCAAAATAATACTAAATCATTCAACACTTGGAGAATATTGCATAATGAAATACCATACACCCAGGCTAGCTCAATATAAAAATTAACCAAAGGTGACCAACCGATGCGTAGCGACCAAAGGTGACCATTAGGGGGTTGAGGTGACCCCAGGGAAGAGATAAGCGTGAAGCGATCCCCGGAAAATATACACTTTTGAATTTTGAAAGTTGATCATGGAAGAAAATTGACGTGTACGATGAAATGACGGTTTTTATTTCTCAACTTGCTTCACGAAGGGAAGAAGTGCACGATTCTGGCAGTGCTGATGCACTTTAACTGTGATAAAATAGCAGAGCGCTATAACTAAAGAGTGGACAGAGCAAAGAATCGATGATGTAAGGCTGGATATAATAATACATAACCTTGATTCCTTCTGGCTCAAGATGAACCACAACAAACAGATGAAATGAGACCCAAAATAAAAAAAGATCTCCCAGGCCAAAAGAAATGGAAAACAGTATCAATGACTACTTCCATTGTGAAAAATAACTATTAGGAATAATTAAATCATGCGGCATGTTTGTTGCTAGATAAAATGGAGATGATTTCTAAAAAACTAGCAGTTTGCCAAATACCACAATCTATGCTTGTGTCTGACCAAACACCATCACATCTCATTCTGCAACCTGAAGCGTACCTTAACTCTATCTTGTAAAATTAAATCTGTGCTTGCACATTCCTGTGTACAGGCATATGCCAACTAGGCCTGGATCTGACCCAATACCAACATACCCCATCATGCAACCCAAAATAGACAAAACTCCATCTTGTAATAAAGAAAAGAGAGTAATGCTAGCAAAAATGGCTAGAAAAACTAGCAGTTGGCCAAATATCACATACTATGACCGTGTCTAACCTAATAACATCACATCTCATTCTACAACCAGGCTAGAAGCACCTTTAAGAAGGCCTTTTCAAAGGAGAGGGAGTGGTGGCCATACGGTTTGATGAAAATAAATCCTTAGTGCTATACGATTATATCTTCTTTGAAGCACCTACTATGACTGTGTCTGGCCTAATAAGATTGTGACTGGTGTCTCTCTTTAAGGCGGCCTTTCCAAAGGAGAAGGGGTGCAACCAGTATGGTTTGATGAAGACTTAAAAAGAATCCCAGGGGATATATTACAGGTGCTAAAAGAACCTTAGAAGAAGAGATTAAGCAAGCTATCTTCGGTCTGGATGGGGACAAGGCACCAGAGCCGGATGGATTTGGCCTCCGTTTTCTTCAGAGTTTTTGACATATCGTTGATTTCTTCACCGGCGTAAGCAAAATCAGCTGCATTAATTCATCAATGTTCATCGTGGTCCTGAAAAAGGAGTGCGCTTAGTTGATCTCCAATTACCGTCCGATTTGCCTTGTTAACAACTACTACATGATGATTGTGAGTGTGCTTGCAACTCGTCTGAAATCAGTTAGTGATCACATATACAAGGAATTGCAGTCGGCTTTCATCCCGGGTCACTCGCTTTAGGACAGATTTTTGCTCACTCAAGATATCATTACAGCCTTACACAGAGATTTTGAAGGGGGAAAAAGGGAAGAAGAAGAACAAGAAGAAGTGGCATCGCTTTAAAACTTGATTTCTCAAGGGCATATGACAATGTGAATTGGAATTTTTTGTTCCATGTGGGCATGCACGGCTGTGAGGGCAACTGGATCCGCATGCTGCAACAGTGCATAGGGACGGCACATGCGTAAACAGTTTCAACGGTTATCAAAGGCATGCGACAGGGAACCCCCAGACCACCTTTCTTTTTCTCATCGTGGCAAACGGACTTTAGTAGGATAAGAGCGATCCCAGCTAATGGCAGGTGGATCTCAGGGCTTGCATGTGCTCTGGAAGGTAGGAAGACCACCCATCTACAATATGCTAATGAAACAGTTCTGTTTGGGGAGGCGGAGGATGATAACATTAGAGGCATCCAATTCATCCTTACCCCCCGTTTGGAACGAGAATAACCCCCCGGATAACCCCGGATAAGTATTTGGAGGTGTTTGTTTACCCCGGATAACCCCAGATAAATTATGCCAGAATAAACCTTGATAAAGTGGTATAGGAATTCCAATCAACCCCTAGAATAAAAGTTATCCTAGGTTATTCCACCTAAAGAATATGTGGGCCCACTGTCAAATCAACTGTCATCACCTCTTATAAATCACCTGTCAAATCAACTATCATTACTTTTTTACCTTTTATAAATCCTTATCCATACTTTATTCACATTTTACCCAAACAACAAAACATTTATTCTTACGTTTACCAATGAGAATAATTCAAAATACAACCAAACACAAAATCACTTTATCCTTATTTATACTCATTATACTTAGACAAATCTATACCCTAGAATAAAAACTATCCCCGTTCCAAACGGGGGCTTAGTGTTTTGAACTAATGTCGGAATTGAATATAAACTTTGCAAAGAGAATTTGATAAGACAAAACAAATAAAGCTCATGCATGTCTTAAAAAGGATCCCAAGTTCATAACAAATAGCTTACAGTAAAGCACAAGAAAGGTAATACATAAGAAATGATGTCTAAAAAGCAATATGTCACTGGCTTAATTTATTGACATCAACGAATAAGAGAAGGAATAAAGGTGAATCTTCAAATGGATTAAATCATCCCCTAAAATAAAGATTTAAATATAAATATGTAGTATTTGAGTAAAAATTACGTAAAGCATCACTTTGGAATTTTTGATAAATTAGATGGCCATTCCACCATTTGGGATGCCTAAAAGTATGTGCCATGGAGTCAAGTATGATGGGGGCAAAAGTGCCAATTTTGGAGAAGGAAGGATTGTTATCGAGCAGGGGATATTAACTTCTGCTCCTACTTATCCTTTTTCATTATGTTTTGGAGAAGCATCCTATCTCCCCCTTTCTTGGACATTTACTAATTGTTAATTTTTTTTATAAAAAAAAACACATTAGAACAACATTGAAACAGCATACGGTAAAACATAAATTAGATGGACAACCCACAACTCTCTTCAAAATAAAAGCATCACTTTGATATTATTTATACTGAATATACATTGAAACAACACAAATTAGATAATCATTTCAAATGAACACACAAGGAATAAATGTTTTACATGATGAATTATATTAGGATGAAGCCATAATAACAGAAGAAGACATTCAGCTAAATGATCATGTAACATAACTAGTTGTGTTGATGAAGAATTGAAATTGGATGGTTAAATGGATTTTTTTGAGAAAGAAATGGCTCTAAAATTTAGAAACAGATTATCAAAAACGGTACCTCTTTCAGTGTTTCCTCTTCAAATCTTCGATCTCAGGCATATAAACAGCAGATTTTCCATTTGGAGCACGCTTGGCACCCTTCTTTTTCTGTTTGCCCACTTTGTCTTTGAGAGGATACTTGCATTGTCATGTTCTAACATGGCGAGAAGTTCCTCTCACATCATTTCATCATCCTGTTCAATCAATGTAGGAGGAACAAAAGAGCTCTGGTCTTCAGTGCCTTTCGTCAAAGAATTCCTGATAGGATCCAGTGAAGCAGCAGGAGGTCTGGGTAGGTCCATTTGCAGAACTTTCGATCTCTTCCCAAGCAATGCTTCCTGCCTTCTTGCTTCCTCTGCCTTTGCCCTAGCTATTCTGTCAGACATATCTTCCTCCATCTTATCTTCCACTAATTCATTTTCCACTAGAATGGGCATAATAGCAATTTGATATTCATATTTACACTGTGGGAGATTGGAAAAGCTAGAACGCAGATTTCTTCTCAACTCAGCCTGCCTTCGAAGCTCCAGTTTAATGGCATGATGCCAATTCAGGGTGTGAGACCCATCGTCACGAAGAGGGGTCCCTTTAGGGGTGACTCCATAAGAACATCCGTCCTTTAATGGCATGATGCCAATTCAGGGTGTGAGACCCATTGGTCCAGGTCTGGCCAAGGGGGTTGCCATGGGGTTGGGAGTCTGAATCTCCCTTTTCCTCCGTGTAACGCCTGAAAAATCAGATGGATGCAACTCCGGATTATCTCCACCCAAAAGAGGTGTCTGTGACTCTCTCAATCGTGCGATATTTTCAGCTTCCATCATGATAGCATCAGTTTTCCCACCCAGTGTTCTTTGTGGGGTCCACAAGGGAGTCATCCCATGGCGTGGCGTCTGTGAATAGTTTGCAAGTAAAGCACGTGTAGCACTACTTGTCTACTTCCTTCTGATTCATCAACCCCCAGGAGATCACTTGAATAACCAATCTTGGCTATCTCCTCCAACTCATGGTCTGGAATCTGTGGGGGTGGGAGCATTAGTTTTGATCTCTTTCTGACTGCTTCTGGGTCGTTGAGCTCGTTTGCTTGCAATATTGGGTGTCCTGCCGCTATGCAATTTTGTTGCTCACAATATCTTGATTTCTCGACTGTACCTCCACATCAACCCTCCTTTTCCCTTCAAGCTCTTCAATGGTGGTGGGGAACTTAGGCTGCTCCACAGGTCTGTCCTCATCCGTAACATCAAAAAACCCAGGTGGAGGCCTCTTCTGAAAGGGTATTTCCTCTTCCTCTTCCTGTGCCTATTATCTATACCAGCTGTCTTCAATTCTCTTCGCTTCTGCAAGGAGGCCAGCCTCCTTGCCTCTTCAAGCTACTTCTCCCTGTCCTTCCTCTTTGCCTTCTTCCCAGGGGTGTGTGCCAGTCAAGCCCGTGCTTCCGAAAGCATTTCTTTCTCGTCTTCATCCATATCAACGGGATCCGGACGGGCGGGCTTAGATTCAGGGTCTGGGTCAATTTCTCCAGGGCGAAGTTTTCGGGGATCATCTCCTGGTTCATAGTTCTCATCCTTGACACAAGCAGCATCAAGCAGCTTCTCATAACGTTCAAGGCATTGAGAGGGAGTTCTGCCAACAATCGGGGTGATAGTCCTCCATTGTGTAGGCATGAGTTTGGCGGGATGGAGCAGTTTCTAATCTTCTTCTCTGGTCCACTCAGTCTAAGGCCAACCAACTCACATCAAGTTGATCAGTTTTTAAGATTACAAATCAAACATCTAGAAAACGAAATACAAAATTGTCAGTTAATTCCTAAAAACAGTGCTAAGGAATACAATATAACAATAGCATGTTACAAAGAAATGTTTGATGTCACATGTGCTAAAAGAGATATAAGAGGGGTTCTCATCCACACAACACCAATCCTTTTGTTGTACATTGCCTAAAAAAGGCCCAGTCAAGTCTTCAAGAATGGCTACTATGCTTGGGAACTGCTTTGCTATCAAGTCAGAGTGGATTTCCGATTTCATGGAAACCCGCAATTTATGAAACAAGAAAAGTTGGGTATGTTGTTCCAATCTCTATTTCAGTATTTCTAGCTCTATGTTTGATGATTCCGTGGGAAACTCAGAAAAGCAAGAAGCGGAAAATTTCAAGTCGAGTCCAAGGGATAAGGACTGTCCAAACTGCTCATGGATTGAAAGAGGGATCAAGACCAAAATGGCACCAATATTGTAAGTTGATATTTGAGTAGTTTGATCATCCTGAATGGGAAATGGCGAACAGGACATCTGTACAAAGGAAAAGGAATCGTAATCCCCAGCACGATGGAGGAAGGGGAGTGGACAACGTCACAACTGTGAACAGAGTAGATACTTTCGATGCCTACAGAAGGGGCATTGGGGCAGCAACGGTCGAGACCTTGCGGTGTGCGGGCTGTGTAGGGGGACTAGGCATAAGGCGTTGCACTGAAGGAGACAAGAGGGGAAGGAAATCCAGAGAGATGGGAAATTCCGGCCTATCTCGGTGGAGGTTCATAAGGTATCTCTCTCCTCAGGTTTCAACACCTGGGCAGAGGCAACCTTTCTCCGAGGAACCGTAATAGGAGTCGCGAGGGACTGTTCCGCATCACTACAGGAGGCGAAAGAGGTAATGAAGTCAGCATGGGGCAATGGACCCCAAAACTTTGCAGCGGTCCCGGCTAGACACCTAAGATGTCCGGTAGGAGGTAATCCTAGAGGTCAACGAGGACGTATCGTTGCCTTCTTCGCTAGCGATCTCACACGGAAGGGAGTGCTTTCGTGTTGGGGTAACAGCAATGGGTGGGCGAATTGGCCCAAGCACACTTGGGAAGAGGTTGCAAGGGAGGATAGAGTGCCAATTCAGGGTTTGCCACGGCAATGGCATAGCATAGAAATAATGCAAAAAGGCATAAGAGACATTCATTCCAAAGGACTCAAAAGGCAAGACCGACTCAGCCGAGTCAACCGAGCGTATCCCAATCAGAGGGGTTGGTGGTCGCATCCAACGAGGAGGGTATGGCACAACAACCGGTTCAAGACATGGTGGTGGTAGTAATAGGTGGACGTGAAGCCCACACCACAAAATGTGTCTTTGGAGGCTCATCTTAGACCGTGTCAGCGATGGACATGGCTTGATGTGAAGCAAAAAGTGATGAAAGGACCCTTCCTTCCCATCACGTATGCAAATGACAAGGATTTGATAGAAGTCACCCTCCTAATGTCCATGTGTTGCACAGCTCGTTAGGGCCCACATCAGATGGCAAGGTGGGCCAGTTGACCGCAGAAGTATTGAATCCAACCCCTAGGGCTTCACATGGGCCGAGGCTTTCGCTAGGCTTGGGGGAAAATCCGGCCCACTCACCTTTTCGGCATCTAACCATTGGCCAAGAGTGGGCATGGATGTGGAGAGGGAAGGGCCCCCTTTTCCCACGTCCCCTGAGAGTGGGCCCAGAGTGGGCATGGATATGGAGAGGCTTCATTACCACGCAAGAGATCATCTCGACCATAGAAAAGGATAGATGGAAGGGGATGGCATTAAAACTTAATTTTGCCAAGGTGTATGGTTGCACCAATAGACAGTTCCTACTACGAGAGTCATTGCACGTTCTCAAAACAAACTGGCTCTGCATTCTCTCACAATGCATGGAAATGTGATGTGGCACCATAATGAATACCCTCCCAAATTTCCTTGTTGACTAAGTTTCTTTGCATTTTCCAAGTAGTCCAAGTCTTTGTGTTTTTTCCAAAATGTCTTCGAGGGAGTTTAAGAGTCATGAATCATGTTTCAAAAAAAGTCTAAATGCCTTGTGCTTTTCCAAGAGTCCTTAGAAAGTTTAAAAGAGTCTTAACGGTGAGTCTCTAGTATGTTCTTTATAAGCCTATAAATAGACACCAAGTCATTGCACTCAAGCATCTTTTTTCTTTTTTTTTTGATGTGAATGCACTCAAGCATCTTTATCTCAAAAATATTCATAGAAGCTTTTGTTCTTGTGAACTCAAGACATTCTAGAGAGGAATATGTGCTCTTCTTCTTTCTTGATGTTTCAACTTTGTTAAGATGGGAAGGCTTCAATATTGCTAAATGGTGAACCCTACGGATACTATCCAATAAATCACGACGTCCATCAAGGTGACCCCTTATCTCCAATCCTTTTTAATGTGATTGTTAATGTGTTGAGTAGAATGTGCATAGCGGCAGAGGCGGAAGGTTGGGTGACCGGTCTATCCTTGATTGTTGGAGGTACGAAGGTGACGCACATACGATGTATGGATGGTACAATTCTATTCAGCGTGGCGGAAGAAAACTTGATCTATGCTTTCCTTTTCATTCTCTGCTGCTTTGAGATGTTGTCAAGCAGAGCGAGATGGAGGTAAGCCTGGCAGGTATTGCAAGGTGTGTGGTTCAGCAACAGCCCATCCATCACCTAAGCCTCCCCCTCATCGCAACTTGCAATAGACTGTTGAAGTCGGATTGGGACCCCCTCGTCAAACATTAGAAGGATGGAAGAGGCTCCTTCTGAGCATGGGGGGAGCTCATTTTATTACAAGCGGTTCTCTTGAACCTTCCTCGGCTCTATCTCTCCATTTTCCAGTTTTCTAAAATGAGTGCTAAATAAAATCGAAGCAGTGAGAAAGATATTCCTACATAATGGGACAGAGTTAACGGTGGAGAAACCACATATGGTCTGATGGGAAACTGTTTACCAGAGGAAATGCCACAATGGACTAGGGGTTCTAAGCCTATCGGACATGAACCAATCCCTCCTCTCAAAATGGACATGAAAATGGTTCATCATTGAAGAGGCCGCTTGGAAATTGATTTTCCATGAGAGGTACGATAGCATGCACACTCACTCGCTGCCCATTCTATCTGCATAAGTAATAACAATGGCTAGATGTTTATTCGGCCTGGGACAAGAATTTGAACAAATTGGATGGAAATTTGGTAATGAATCGGTGGCACGATTCTGACTCGACTTCTGGTGCAATCCGCAGAAGTTGATAAAAGAATTCTTGGAAATTTTCAACATGGTTGTGAACAAGGATGGCCTGTTCACGAGTTCTGGTAAGCAGCCACCTCTCAGGTGACATGGGAAATTCAAACTCGAAGGAATCTCAATGATACAGAGATTGACCCTTTCACACGCCTGTTGGAGAGCCTAAACAGCCACTGAATCCAATCAAATGACCAAGACAAAGCCCCAATTGCATATTTCATTGTTCATCGTTTGGATTGGGTATGATTGGTGGCAGCAGACATCTCCGATTAGGAGATAAAGAATAAATATATACATATACGGAGGCCGCTCAAGGTGAAGTGTTTCATGTGGTTAGCATACCAAGACCATCTTTTAACCAAGGTTTATATGGCAAAGTGGCATCCCGGAGAATCAATCATATGCACTTTTCTGCCAGGCCACCCCAGAGACCACGGAACATCTTCTATGCATTTGTCTAATCGCTCGACAGGTTTGGCACAAGCTCTCCACAGTCACCACACTTGCATCATTCACATTGATCCAGGAAATGTAGGAGGCATGCAAAAGACTAGAACAACCCCGGCAATAACAAAATTGCCAAGATTTGGTGTTCGCTAGTCTCGGCGGGCGCGTGGGATTGTGGGGTCCAAGGTGTACATGGAAAATATATGGGAAGAGACGATGCAGAGCATTAAAGACTGGGACCAGTATACTCTATAGGGGGGGCAAAGGCAGTGGACTTCAAGGGAGGCCACTTATTTATCAAGGAGTGGGCGCTTTCCAGGATGGGCCGGCTCTTCTTCTGCGGGGCTGTCATTCACTCATCCTTTTTTGGGCCTTTGAAAGACCATCATTTTTTTATTATGATTCCTCTTTTATCCTTTTTCCCAACTTCACTTCAAACTTTGTACTTCAATTTTATGGTTAAAGCAATCGTGGTAGGTTCATCTATCTTTAAAAAAAAAGCCAAGATATAAGCAAAAGACATCTACTGAACTAGGTTTTAGAGATTATTTTTTTCTGAATCTTGGTGCCCCCAGGATTTGATCATTGGTCATCCTTTACGGAGAGAGGGTGGAGAGAGGGTGTTAACCGACTTTCTCAAAGCTCAATCACAAGGTTTTAGAGATTATTGCTAACCCCTAGTATTAATAACATCAACACATAATCCAACCAAATGAACTACTGAAATAAAAATTATTATCTGATGCTTTGTAAGCAAGTAAATAAAACCTCATCGTCGACCATCAAAAAATGATAAGCTCCAACCAGCGAAAGCAACAAACAGCACAAAACCTCCCAAATCCCACCTACCCATCCTGAAATTCCCACAGAACATACAACGCATATAAATAAAAAAAATCTAGGGTTTTGCAACCGCCGCAATAAATAAAAAAAGAGGGATTTAAAAAAAAATCAAACCTTCTTGATGGAGGGATCAAGCCACTCGTACCAGCGGGCCTTGCATTGCTTGGCAGACTTGCAAACGAGAAGGGACGAAATGCGGGCCCACTGGTTCTTCCCGCACTTCATCACCGCCACCTTGAGAATCTCGTCCTCCGTGTTCTTCCACACCCCTCCCTTTATCACGATCTTCATCTTCTCTCACTTTCTTTTCTTCAGCTCTCACTCTTTTGTCTTCTTCTCCTGCTCCTTCTAGGGCGTCTCAATCAACAAAAATGAAACCCTATATCTTCAATTCGACAAAAATACGCTTCGAAAATCTCTAACTCTTTTTTTTTTTTGAAGAATAAAAATCTCGAACTCTTGGGTCTAAGTAATCTGAGTGAGAGAACGGTAAAACAATATAAATAAATAAATTATAAATACTACGAGAGAGAAAGAAAAAAAACAGTTTTGAATGGGCGGAGCAACCTTAAAAGCATCTCCAATGGAGAGAGATTTTTGAAGACTCTCACCGGATATTTTAGACAAATTGAAGATCTTTGTACTCCAAAGGAGTTTTCATTTTGAAGATTTTGTTGTTTTGAAAACTAATCAACTCCAATGATAGATCTTTATTTTTTTATAGGTCTTCAAATTACTATTTTGATTTGTTAAAATTTTCATATTACCCTTTGTCTTTTTCATCTTTATTGTTTATTGACATTTATGTTCTAATTTTAATGTAAATAATCAAATTATATTAACTTTATATTTACATATATAAAAAATAATATATGTATGTAAAGTTACAAGTGGAGTTGTATCTAATACAGTTTTCTGACCTGATAAAATAAGACATTTCTGTATTGCCATGTCTCATAGCTTTAGATGTTTATCATTCATTATTATCTTATGTAAAAGAATCCAATTGGTCGCTCAAATGAAGATTTGAACCTCCTATGAAGACCACCAATTCCAGCCAAAATGAAAATCATGTGTCTTCAATTTTAAAACGAGCTCTATATTTGGAGACCCACTATTGGGGTCTCCATGTGTCTATTAAATAATATCATAAATGATCTTATTAACTTATAACAACTTTTGATAAATAACATCAAACTCCTACAAAATTTCATGCATTGGATCAAAAAATAATATTTCAAAAATCAAAAAACCATTCATTAAACCGGAAAAACAAAGATGTCTTATTTCACCCGGTCAAACAACTAGATTAGATATAAATCCACTTGCAACTTTACATGCATATATTAATTTTTTTATATATATAAATATAAAGTTAATATAATTTGATTATTTACATTAAAATTAGGATATAAATGTCAGTAAACAATAAAGATGAAAGAGACAAATGGTAGAATGGAAATTTTAACAAATTAAAATAGTGATTTGAAGACCTACAAAAAAAAATGAAGATCCACCATTAGAGTTGATGGGTCTTTAAAACAGCAAAATCGCTCTCGCTCTCTCTAATGTACTACAAATTTGTAAAGGATATTTGATTTCAAATATCTTCTTTAAATAAAATTTAATGAGATTTTCTTATTAGATAAATCTCATTATTTAAAATTATAATGTGATGAATTATAATTTTAAGATTTTTAGGATTTTATATTTTATTTTTAAAAAAATGCATATAACCACTTGAAAGTTCGCTCAAAATATATATTCA
Organism: Acorus calamus; assembly: GCA_030737845.1. Taxonomy (NCBI): domain Eukaryota; kingdom Viridiplantae; phylum Streptophyta; class Magnoliopsida; order Acorales; family Acoraceae; genus Acorus; species Acorus calamus. Next base: position 33,239,535 of record CM060875.1, read on the forward strand.
TGTAATACCTTGAAAGATTACGAATATACATATCGACCTCTCATTTTTTGAATATCTATATAACCCCCCTAAATTACGCACTTATGGGGTAGTCGATTAGGGTTTTCATGGACAATTTGTTCATGTATATATGTATTTGTAAATCTTGTGTTATTTAGTCAGGACATTGATTCGTAAACAAAAAATCCAGTGTTATTCGATTGAGACGTTACACTAAATAATTATAGTGCTCACATTCAAAATCATTACATCAGTTGTCATAAAATTTCCATTTTACAAAAATTAATATCAGTTATTTTCATGTATTTGTCACACTAAATAACTCAGATTATGATTTAATTCTAAACATTTGATACAATAGCCTACATTTACATTGACCTTGCAATAAACATCAATTTTTCAGGGATTGAATTGTAATTGCAAGAAAAATCTATCAAATATGCTGCTTTAAGACACCAATCCATCAAAAACATGGGGAGGAAAGAGAGAGGATCAAAACCATGGATCAAAGAATAAATGATAGACAAATTTCACAAAATGGTGGTGAAGCACCATAACAAATATCTTCGACATCATATACAAATCCTGAAATGTTAGATCAGAGGATCCTATACAAAACACTCAAAAGCCAAGCTCAGGCACAACAGTTTCTTATATGAATTCAACACAATCAACTCTGGAAACCAAAAGGAAAAATCGCCTGAAATTGTACTGAAACTACTGCATGGGAAAAACTCGTTGATGAAAATTATGGCGTCCGAATATACAACTTCTTATGATCTTATCTTCCCCGTGCTCCCCTCTCGTTGACTTCTGAAATGACTGAGGATTTGTTGCGCCTGCAGATGTAAGATTAGAATAATGTTAAGATGTTTTATGCCATTGGCAAATCAGACAGAAATGTTAGAAAAAATGTAATGTGGGCACAGTGAATGGGCTACATCTGATCATAAAATTGATGTGGAGCTGATTAAATGTACAGCCTCTCTGTGATGTTTCGCGCTTTTTTTTTTTTGTGAACTGGCACTGGTACTGAAGTCCTCCATTCAACATGGCAGATGGTTGAGAAGGAACATCTCAACTTGGTATTGACCAAAACGTTCACTCGTTACCCAAACTCATCCCAATTCACTGATTTAAAGAATATCTTTTGAATGAATAGCTTAAACAGTTTGTAATTCCACGATTTTCTGAACAATAATGATCTAACAGTATGGACTCTGGACTGATGGGATGGTTCAAGAAAACAAGAATATATTCCCATTCACCAGAGCCACGGTACTATAATAATGTTTTGCAAAAAGATGGCTCGTATGCTAAAAATATAGTTTGACACACAAGACAATTATCTCCTTGTCTAACAATAATAATATGTCCATGAGGAAATTGATATGTCCCCATTCAAAATTAATTTACAAAAATAGCTCTTTTCATAAAAGCTCCTCTCAACCAGCTTTTTTCATGGAAGTTGTTTTGTCAACTTTTTAAACATCAAACCAACACTCAAAACCAAAAGCTAAACTTTTTTTTTAATACCCGTTTGGAATCAATCATCTAAAAAACTGATTTCTCAAAAGCTGAATTAGTATGACAATTAGTTCCAAATAGGGCCTCAAAGACTAAAAGGAAATACACATAAATACACTAGTATTCACCTAACATATCAGAGATCCTGTATGTGCCAACATGAACATGAGATGAATAAATAATATGCAAGTGGGTTATAGTGAAGAGCTACAATTGATAAGGGGAGTATATGGGGCATCAAGTACCTTTTCTTTTGCTCTTGGTGTGCCCAACTGAGACAGCGCAATCAGAGGCGGCACGGCTCCTTCTTGAAGAACCAGAGTGCAAAATTTATGGCTATTGATGCAGAGTTGCAACAATGTTGCAGCAGCATTTTCTTTTCCCCTTTGAGAACCTGTTTCAACGACCTCAACTAGCAAGGGTATGCCTCCTTCCTGAGCAATTGCAATGCGTCCCTCTTGAATTGTTGAGAGGTTCGCCAAAAGAGCGACGGCCTTATCAATCATTCCTGTATCCGGGTCCAAAAGCACAATGAGTTGCTTCACTGCACCAGCTTGGACTATTCGCGCCTTGTTTTCGTGAAATATGGACAAGTTGAATAAGGCAGTGGCAGCATCTTTTTTGCCTCTAAGTGTCCCCGAACCAAGAAGATCGACTAAGGCCTTGACTGCAGCAGAACGACCAATCTTGATTTTGTACTCTTCCAATGAAGAGAGACTAAATAAAGTTGCAGCTGAGTTTTCTCTTGCCTCAGCATTACCCGTCTTCAAAACATATATAAGTGGTTCTATTGCCCCACCTTCTGCAATGGCAGACTTATTCCCATCATTGATCGATAAGTTCAATAGAGCCGTAACAGCATTCTCTTGAATCTTTTTCACCTTTGAATATAATAAAGTAATCAGCGGTGAAATAGCCCCGCACTTCGCGATTAAAACGCGATTTTCCATGTTGTGCTTCGCAAGGAAGCGTACCTCTCCAGCTGCTGCTAGTTGAACCTCATGGGATTGGCTTTTCAAATCCTCGACAAGTTTGAAAACGTAAGAAGAGTTTGTCGAATCATCCAATCCCAAGTCTGAGACCGATGACTGGGACCGCCTTGATAACCAGGGAGAAAAAACTGAATCTTTATATGGAGGAGAAGAAGCTGGCCAATCTGATGTGACTTCTCCCAGCATTTCACTTGCAAAGTAATACTTGCTTGATGCCCTTGATGCTTCAGTGAGGACCGCTTGAGACGCTGCAGTGATATATTCTATGCTTGAAATGGCACTTGAAACAGATTCGCTCCTGCTATGACAGTAAGTCAATTCGGGTGATGGGTTACCTCTCAAAGTCACCTTATCAGATGCTACCGGTTGATGGATGACATCACAAGAGTCTACTTCTCTGTTACTATTTGAAACCACGAGCGCTTTCTTATCGTTCCCATTGACAACTTCAACAGTGGACCTCGATGTAGAATCACTATGTACTGAGTCACGAAAACTATCGATAGGACTTATGTCTTTGGGACCTGTATGGGAAATGGATGAAGGTTTCATATTATCAGATTTGATAGGACTATGAATCCTTATGTTGTTCTCTTCGCACCAACTTGCAATCATTGCTTTGACAGTATAATTCGGGATCAGATTGGTATGAGAAAGGATTTGATGAGTCTTTGGGCAGAAGTTCATGCCATGGTCAAGCCACTTCTGGATGAAAGCCCTCTCATATGTCTGCCCGGAGGCAAGAATCACTGGATCCGACATAAGTTCCAAAGAGAGAGGGCAACAAAAATACGATGGGATTCGTTTCCCATTTATCATAACAAACTGTTCAAGTTTACCCATGCAATCCCGAATACAGTTAACCAGCGCAATGATCTGATCAATGAGCTCTACCTCTCCTTTCTTTTTCTTATGTTCAGCCTTCAATCTTTCCTTCTCCAAAGCCACAATTTCCATTAGCAGCTCATGATTTGACGTAAGACCTAGAAACTCTGCAATTTTTAGTAGATTTTCACTGCTAGTTGCGACATTACCACTTTGATCTCTTAGGGCTTCTTGTAAATGTTCCAAAGTCATCTCCTGCTCAGCACATTGAAGTTCCTGCATGCAATGCTGAAAGGATCCATATATCAGTTCCATATTCTGCATTTCTGCATTTCCTAGAAAATGAATATTGACGTTTCTACATAGAAAAACTTTCATAGACTTCACTGAAATTATTGTGATGAGGAGGTCATATTAAAAACCTGTTCACAAAAAGGGAAATGATCTTCTAATAGAATCAAGAGTGGCCTCATTCTCATGTACCTGAACACGAGTTGAATAGAGAGTAAAGGGAGACAACTGCAGCAGTCCACTCAAAATACGACATATCTCCACTGAAGAACTTTGAATCTTCATCACGAAAGGCTCACTTTGTAAAACCTGGACAACCATGTCAAGTATAAAATGAGAGAGAATTTTGTCCACATTTGACTCACTGAATACTAAAGTCCAAAGCCATAATTGGTTTCACTTGGAAGAGAAAATAACATCTGATGGTAAATGATCTCATACATTCTGCAGACTATAACCTGACTGTTTCATTTTTCATAATGAGGTTTCAAAATCGTTGGAACTGACAATTGTTGAAAACTTGTAATTTCTAAATTTCTCAAGAGCATGCTTTGATAACATCCAAGTACCTAGGGACTAGATTTTTTTCGTTATATAGGAATTCATGGATTTGAAGATAAGAATCACCTTAAAAGATTGTTTTTTTTTTTTCTTCAACTAAATGAGAATACTAAATAAAATTTACATTTACATGTGTCTTATTTAAAGAGGAGAAAAACTTATGAATTGATGTCACTCACGCTGTATATATTGCTCATCTTCGGGCATTGCCTCTCCATAAATTCTCTAGCCTCATTGACAACTGCATCCAATTCCTCAATTTCTCTAAGGAGCAGTGGATCTGAAGGTATCTGTGAATCAACAACTTCATCAAGAACGGGCTTCAAAAGCTTCAATATCCCAACCATAGTTCTGTAATCCTTCTGAACAGGGGCAGTTTTCATAGTCTGGCATATGACTAGGTGTATAAATCGAGAAATACTGTTAATAAGACCTCCTATTGTTCTAGCATCTACAGAACCTGTTTCAGAAGAGTAATGAGTCAGATAATAAATACACTGTATATCATTTGTATTTCTAATTATATACATTTGAGTAACACTATAGGCAAAAGGATCAGAAAAAATGGTAAGTCCAGATTTAACACGCAGACAAGTTCCAGATTTAACATGCAGACAAGTTCACTTCATTGATTTCTCGCACTCATCCATAAGAACAAATCAACATAGAAGACATGGTTTAAGAGGAGCTTACAGAAAGTCAATTACAGTAATTTTTTCCTACCCCAATTTTATTAAAGTGAACAGTTCAACTACAGTAGTTGAAATATAAAACGTTTATACATTAAACATGGATGCACCAACATTAGCAAGATCAGAAGGCAGCAATATCATCTCTGTCCCACATGACTACTATCTCAAGTTTCTTACACATAATGCTTGAAAACAGAAAGAGAAAGAAAAAGGTGAACAACCACACAGAAGCAGACTTCCTCCTACATGAGATTGACTAGGTGTCACTAACATTAATACAAAGTGAGGCAGGTGGTTTCAGGTACCCAGTGCATAACATATTAACATGCATTCAAAAGTCTATACATGAGAAATCTCGGAGAAGGTAAAGAAAGGAGCACATAAAAGCCCATTAAAATGAAATTTTGATTTTTGTTAACAGAAACATTTTTAAGCATAAACAGGCGTCTTGGGAAAAATTGTGACAGGGAAAACTTGACTACACCAAAAACCACTCTCATAGTACAATTTGAAAATTTGGGCATGAATAAGTACACTTTGAAAATCCAACAAGAAATCCAAAAAAAATACAAAAAATAAAAATACACAAGACATTCTGTTTTTGAAGCCAATGGGGTTAAAAGAAAGTTGGAAATTCTACCGCGTAAAAATCATAAACCAAAATGGTATATCATTTTATAAATTGTACAAATTGATTTACCTCAGCTCCTACTCATTTTCCATATGAAACAGCCTTTTAACAAAAGAACAAAAATATTTAGTTCATCTATGGCCAGATTACATAAATTTTCACACAACCAATTTCATTACCAACCCATTTTATACACTCAAATCAACCAAAGAAATAGAATGATTTTCAAATTTGCATAGATAAATGCAGCAACTTTGCCTCCCCAAAGAAAGCAGACTAAAATTGGAAACACCAAAAAAAAAAAGACATACCAGAACAACAAAAATATTTAGTCCATATGTGGTCAGATTACACAAATTTACAAACACCCAATTTCATCAACCACTCATTTTGTACAATCCAATCAACCCCCAAAAAAATGAACCATTTTTAAAATCATCAAATATAATTGCAGAAACCTTGTTTGCCCAAAGAAGGAAACTATAATGGGAAAGACCCAAAAAAAAAAAAGCGTACCACAGTTCATTTTGGATGAGATCTTCAATGGGTGCTCTTGAATAAAAGAAAAAATATATATCTCAAACTTCAAAAGAGTGAATTATTTGGCTCCTCCACCACCATTAAACCCTTTCCATGAAATCTATTTTCTGTTTAGAGCCTCATGAGAGTAGAAAGAGAGGAGAGAGACAGGTGTTTAGAAGGACAGGTGGGTCCTTTTTGTTTTATTATTGCAGCATTGGTTTGTTGGGTTTACTTTATTAATATTATATAATAAAATATATGTATAATTAGAACACGATAACACGATACAATTCTATGCATATAAGTGTGCGTTTTGTTACGCGATTATAAAACTGATTCAGTAGAAATTTAAGTTTTAAAATTGATTTTTCAAGAAGTTCATCTCTCACCTTTTGTAAATCGTAACTTTTGAAATTATTTTTGTACCTGAAATTTTATTTGTAGAAAACAACTACAATAAAACTATTTGGTTGCACGATTACAGAAACAATTTTATACAATCACAAAATCTACACAATCACGCAATCAAACGCACTCAAATAGTTTACTATCCCAAAAAAAACATAGTTACATGTATCCTTTTTTTTTCTTTTCTTTTCTTTCTACAGATGGACAAGCTACAACGATTTTCATTAGAAGTGTCGCAATACAAATCTGAATCAAGAGTAAAACAAAGTACAAAAAATGAAAATATAAAAGTGATAACATGGAAGATAAGGGGAGAAAGGAGAGAAAAGGAAAGCAAAGGGTGGAGGAGGTCTCAACCCAACCCTTCTGCACGACATAACTTATGTTTCAATACATATTTAACCCACTCGGTAGTACACGGTCATGGCGCCCACAAGCCCCCATCCCCCATCTTAATAAGACCATAGAACTACCATGGACGTACGCGTGTTGGGCTCTGAAGATTTTGACATTGCGCGTTCGCCATATAACTCACGTAGTCGTCGGGACTATCGTTGAGGCCATCAAGGCTTGAACACCACCTCTGGCTGAGTTCTGTAGATGTAATTTTCCCCGTTCCATATCTCTTCAATTGTGCATGTTGGAGCAGGAGACTACCGAGCATCTATATTTATCCTGCTAGATAATTCATTTAGGTCATCTCTAGTCATTACTCAAATACATACTTAAATTTTGTTGGTAATCATAAAATCCATTTCTTTATTATTCATTCAATTTAGCATAAGATACCAATAAGATCGATTTTTATTTTAAAAAAAATTAAAAAAAGCCTCTTAAGTGAGAATATTCTTGTGATGATGGAACAGTCAGAAATAATGTCTCCCAACCATAATAAGCAAACATGTGACCCAACCTTGGCTCCTTTTAATTAGAATCACAGATGGCAGACACTCCCCAAAATTGCAAAGCAATTTCCCATGTCTCTGTGTTTTGGGTCAAGTTCTCCCTGCCCATATCTTTCACTTGTCCATTTCCATAATTTTGAAAAAAATCAAATGTTGACACAAATCTATCCTATCCAGACGTAACACAAAAGCCTGTCCATCCATGTCTCAGTATCCCTTTCACAGGATGTCACATTCATAACAGCCAATGCACTTTAACATTAAATATATTGGGCCTTAATCATTCTCGTGGTTGCTTTGGGATTTGATTATGCAAGTGACAGTGTTAAAGAGGGTTGTTAGAGAATTGAGTCCCCTTTGACTCACACACAAGCAAACATTCACCAAGATGTTTGGATGTACATATATGATATGATGAGGGGAAAAATCTTATAGACAATAATGTTGTGCGTGACAATCAAAATATTAGGCTAAACACAAATTCTTATAATAATCATATCAATACTATAAACATCGATTAAATATTAAATCATGCATACTCTAAAATATATTGTAAAAGCATGAAATAAAAGAGTAAGGGATTAGAAAAATGTATCCGGAAATGTGGAAGTGAGTGAAAACACTCTGTCCTCGGTGAATAAGGCCCCCTCACGCACAGGGTTGAATGGCTCCTACCACTGAGAGATACGACCACAATAGGTTTTGTTCTTCCGGGGTGCGAGCTACGGAAGAACCACGGTGAACAGACTACGATCCTTTCAGACGCCCGGATAGATAGACCAATAGAGAAGGAAAATAGTTTCAAGAAATGATTAAAAGATCACATTGCTCACGGGTTGAATGCACAAAAAATATATTGTTGATTATCACTCTCTTTCTGTTTTTTTTCAAAATGGTGTATCATGCCTTTTTATATAAGCAAGAGCATCACCCATTTTTAATTCCCATGCATGCATAACCTATGTATTAAATCACTGTGATTTAAGGCATGCAACGGTCCACCAAGAATTGAAGAGCATGAGATTAATGTTTGGTTACAAAATATTTTTCACAAATGCATTATCATTTGTAACTCATACAATAAAATTGTTTAGGGGGGTTTAGTTTGGACAAATGAATGAAACACATGTATTCAAGCATGCAATAATATATTATTTATATGTAAGTGTAACCTCCAAAATGAAACGGTTTGTAATAAAATGAAACGGTTATTACAAATTATGGAATATTGAATTATGTATTTTGGTTAAAATACCAACAATCCCCCACTGACCAAATTACATAATAAACCCAGTTATAACACAAAATAGTTAAAATTGAGAAATTGACACGAATTGATTTGGAATGGAGGAAAATTGATCTAGGATAGAACAATTAATCTGGAATGGAACAAATTGATCTCGAATGAAACAAATAGTTTTGGGCGTCTTATACCATGTAATAAGTGAGGGTAGCTTATGGGTTTGAACCTTCACTTAGTGTAAACCATATCCCCCGGAGAAGCCTGAGTAGACTAAGTCTTTGAACTCGACCCCTTTAGTCCGGTTTCACTGGTCACACACACGGTACAGGATATGAGTTCTGTTCTGCGGGTTAGCACGTTACGGCCATGTGCTCGTATCCTTTCTTGAGTGCCTTAGAGATTTAGCCCAAATCTCAAAGAACGCGGCCCCACGTCCGTGCACTCATATAGGTGAGTTCTCCAGGGTGCCTGCATGGACCACACCCTGTCCGAGAAGGACTCGAACACATTAAGAGCATTAGCTCAACCTACTTCCACTACAGTTAGCACTGTTACCATAGGGATGGGTTAGATGAGTTTTTCCTCTACAGTACTCACAAGTTTACCAGTACAGCTTCGTTAACCCCTTGAAAACCATCTTCATGGGATCTCCAATCACAATGGTAGGGAGCCCACTGCAGGTAATTATTTAATGGGCTTAACCCACATCCCCCTCGGTCTCAATATTAAGGACGAGTCATCTCACAAGTCCTTTAGTGAAGTTCTCTGCAACATCACAAACTCAAGTTATATACCCTTAAGTATAAGGTGAATCAACTTAAGTTTTATTTATAGTTGTCTAGACATTTTCATATTCTTATCCCAATATTTTGTAGTCTCTCTCAATAATTTTTTTTTTTAATTAATTAGGTATATGTCTCCCCCCACATTTTAGGGTATGTAAATTACTATTGTAATTTTTTATTTTCACAAAATACCCCCACATTTAGAGATTACTCAAAAAATAATTTGGGATATGAATACATGCAAAAATATTCTCAACAAATAAATCACAATTTTTTTTTTTAAATTTATTTATGCATGTAAGCAATAAAACTTGGTCATCATCACATGAGCATACAAACATGTTAATTATAAAACATGAACATTAACATGATTATACTATAAGAGTATGCAATTGACCAATACATTTATATACACATGATTACCATAAAATTATTTAATATGATAATTTAAGGTAATCAAAAGTTAGGTCTGTACTCACATACCTTGGATAGACCAGTCACATAATCTCAAGAAAACCGGAATAATGATAATCACAATTATGAATTCCAGAAGAAGAATACCAATAGTCTCCTTGATCATCGGCAAAATATGGCTAAGTCACAAATCACTGATAATATAATAAGAATTCTGAATAAATGATAATAATGACCGAGAGAAGAATTCCAATAGTCTCCACGGTCAAATAATTTAGAACTCCATTTATTCAATCTCATGTCAGAATATTATTAGAATATTACTGGCCTTCAAAATATAATCATGCCTTCATTGAATATATATATCTCAATAGGATATATAAATGTGTCCTGCATAAATAACAACACTCATGTGATCCATTTAAATCTAGCATATGTTCATTTTAAATATAAGAAATTGTGTACTTATTCACCGAGATTGTTGTGCGTGACAATCAAAATATTAGGCTAAACACAAATTCTTATAATAATCATATCAATAATATAAACATCGATTAAATATTAAATCATGCATACTCTAAAATATGTTGTAAAAGCCTGAAATAAAAGAGTAAGGGATTAGAAAAGTGTATCTGGAAATGTGGAAGCGAGTGAAAACACTCTGTCCTCGGTGAATAAGGCCCCCTCACGCACAGGGTTGAATGGCTCCTACCACTGAGAGATACGACCACAATAGGTTTTGTTCTTCCGGGATGCGAGCTACGGAAGAACCACGGTGAACAGACTACGATCCTTTCAGACGTCCGGATAGATAGACCAATAGAGAAGGAAAATAGTTTCAAGAAATGATTAAAAGATCACATTACTCACGGGTTGAATGCACAAAAAATATATTGTTGATTATCACTCTCTTTCTGTTTTTTTCAAAATGATGTATCATGCCTTTTTATATAAGCAAGAGCATCACCCATTTTTAATTCCCATGCATGCATAACCTATGTATTAAATCACTGTGATTTAAGGCATGCAACGGTCCACCAAGAATTGAAGAGCATGAGATTAATGTTTCGGTTACAAAATATTTTTCACAAATGCATTATCATTTGTAACTCATACAATAAAATTGTTTAGGGGGGTTTAGTTTGGACAAATGAATGAAACACATGTATTCAAGCATGCAATAATAAATTATTTATATGTAAGTGTAACCTCCAAAATGAAACGGTTTGTAATAAAATGAAACGGTTATTATAAATTATGGAATATTGAATTATGTATTTTGGTCAAAATACCAACAAATAATTCATGCAATCTTGTTTTCATAGGCTATTTTGTATCTTAAATTTGTTTTTTAAGTTATAAACTTTTCTCATGAATTACATTGCTTTACAAAAAATGATGAATATGTTGAAAGTTTTAAATTTTTCCAGAGCTTCAAAATCTTATGGAACCTGATTCCTTTTTGATTGATTTTTTAATCCCACATCAATTACATTAAAAGAGTTGATGATTGTCCTTTACATGTAGTCCTTGCATATCTTTGGTAATATATTTTATTTTTGAAACTTTAAAATTCATAGTGGTTGGAGGCATCAATCACACAATACTTAATAGGCATAACTATATACTATGACACTTCTAACGTAGTTTTTCTTAGCATATAAAGGGAACTCGTGACAGAGAGTGTTAGCATGTGAAAAAGCCATTGTGTTCTCTTTTAGATCATATATATCTCCTGAGAATTTTTTTGTTTTCTTGTTAATTTGGATGATCAAGTTTAAGAAACGATTCGATTTCTTTCTCCTCTCACATACACCATATAGAGAAAAATAAAAGTTTGAGTGATTTTTCTTGAAAGTAAATCACCAACCAACAACCATGTGCAAATGAGAGGGTGTATGAAAATGCATGATGACATGATACAAAAAACATCTCTAGTCTTTAATATAGTTCACTATTTTGTCTCAAAATAACTATTTCATCCAAAAAAACAAAAAAAAATTATAAGGTGTCATGAGTGTGTGCAAAGGATAAGCTACCTCTCATGGCATGACACACACACAAAACAAAATAAAGAAGAGACATCTGTATCATGGATCATGGGTGTTGAATCCACCAAAGTGGCCCACATCAACAAATGCACCACCCAGAACTGTACTTCCAAATAAATGTAGTTCCCACCTCTCTCTCTCTCTCTCAACCATATATTATATGCAGGCTAGCATTCCATAGCTCTTTTTTCTATATTCATGTGGGCCAATATTAGGCACCCCAATATATTCCATAATTTCCTATTTTCCATATCCTTGGTAATGGTGATCCATATTTTTTTTTCATGAGATAGAGAAGCTTCCAAGCAAGAACACCTACTCCTTTTAATTCAATGTTCCCCACTTTTTTCTCATTTAGTCATGCTTTTATGTGAGCATGTCATGTGCAAGGTTGGGGAGCACTGTTTAGATCTCATGAATGAGGTGTCACCAACCTTGAGGACCTCACCTTCTATTAAGGGTACATTTATTTTCACCAAATATAAACACCCCCCCCCCCCCCCAACCCAAATCTTTATTACATGCCATATTAGATTTGCCATCTTGGAATTCTATAGATTATATTATTTTTAATGCTTTGATTTGATAACGGGTTGACTGTTTTTTAACACTAATGACATTGATGTGCATGAAAACAAACTTTTGTATGCAAACCATTCGATGAAATGTCCCATAAAGACCCATCACGCCTCAACATTCTCATCTCCAAATGCGTCCGCAAAGGCGACCTCGACAAAGCGTGGCTCCGCTTCCGCTCCATGCACGCATCGGACGTCCGCATCGATGGCTTCACTTTCACGCCCATCCTCGGTGCGTGCGCGGCGTTGCCCGGAGGAGGCGATCGGGGGCGTCAATTGCACGCTCTGTTGATCAAAACCGGGTGCGTGTCGGGACCCATCGTAGACACCGCCCTCCTCGACATGTATTCCAAGTGCGGATGCTTGGGCGATGCGGTTCGAGTGTTTGATGAGATGCGTTCGAGGGATTTGGTCGCTCGTAATGCCCTCTTGTCGGGATTCGTTAAACATGGTTTCGCGAGGGAAGCCATTGAAGCGTTTCGATCGATGGTGGTTGACCGGGTTCGGCTGAGCGAGTTCACGCTCTCAACGGTGCTCAAAGCGTGCTCGTCTTTGGATGCTCTCGCTTTGGGGAAGCAAGTCCATGCGAGGACGATCGTTGGTGGCTGCAAATCCATCGTCTTGAGCACCACGCTCATTGATTTTTATTCAAATTGTGGGCGCATTGGGTACGCAATCAGCGTCTTTGATGGGTTGGATCCAGATTGCAAGAAGGATGACGCAATCGATAATGCATTGCTTTCGGGATTCGTTCGCAATGGATTGTACAAAGACGTGTTTTCAATGTTGCAAGCGATGAAGAAACCGAACAGAAGAGCCTTAGCCTCTGCCATCTTGGCCTGTTCGGAGTCTTTGAATCTGCGATATGGGAAACAGTTGCACTGTGTCATCGCCCGTCACGGGTTTGATGAGGAGATCATTTTACGCAATGCGCTTTTAGACATGTATGCAAAATGTGGGGAATTGAAGGCTGCGCAGACCGTTTTTGATACAAACAGAGAGAAGAATGTGATATCTTGGACAACGATCATCGATGCGTACAGGCGATGCGGGCGTGGATGTGAAGCTGTGAAGCTGTTCAAAGAGATGGAATCCTCGCCAAACTCGGTCACTTTTCTTGCTGTTCTTTCAGCTTGCGCGCACTCTGGGCTCGTAAAAGAAGGCCTGGATTGCTTTGTCGCAATGGAGGAGTACTTTCTCAAACCGAGTCCAGATCATTATGCATGCGTGATTGATTTACTAGGCAGGGCAGGACGGATCGAAGAAGCCTGGGATGTCATCAAATCTATGATGGCGCGTGACATCGAACCCACTGAAGCTGTTTGGGCTGCTATGATGAATGCATGCAGACTGAATGTGGATGCTGATAAGGGTCTGTTTGTAGCAAAGCTTCTGTCAGAGTTGGGAAAGAAATCGGGGAATTATACCTCGATATCGAACTTCTTCGCTGCAATTGAGAAGTGGGGGAATGTCGAGGAACTCAGGAAGGTTATGAATGAGAAGGGGTTGAGGAAGGAAATAGGAGGTAGTTGGGTTGCGGTCGAAGTCTGAAACTAAGGAACAGTTCGATAACCCTGGTGCTGGAAGAGAAGTCTTAGTTTGTTAGGAACTTATCAGAAGAATTAATTTACAATGCACTGAAATTCAGTGTGAATATCTACACTTTGAATTCTTGAAATGGTTCTATAAATTCACAGTTGAATTCAGACTTGCCTTTTGGTCACATATTGTCAGCATGAACCTCTTGTGAACCAAACTGAAATGATGCTACCAAGTAAGGTGATCCTGCAATTTAAACAAAGGCAATTTTATCATACAGCAATGACAAATACAAAAACCCCATTCTCTCTTAATAGCCAAACCGAACTTATTCATTCACATACACTGTTAATGCTGATAGTGCTGATAACGATGGATTCATAAGATAACATAATACATTCATGTACACTAAAACAATTAATGTTCTCAAAGGTTTTTCTGCCACCACCGCCGACAAATAAATGGTTCATCATAGTGCTATCTCACCATGATTTGCTGCACCAAACATGCAAATAATATGGTTTCTGTATATAAACATCCTCATATGCGTGAAGAGGAGGAAAATTTGGCATCTCAATATGCTGAAGCTTTGCATCCTTTTGTTTCAGACTGCATACAGCCTTATGACCTGATCTATCTCGGACCGGCAAACTGGACAACCCCAATTCTTGCCTTTGATCTCGTTCAAGCAAGACATGCATCCCGCCATGTGACCACAGGGAATGCAGGCACCCTCCACTGGAGCGTCTAAACATATAACACATGTAGACGAACCTCCACTCTCTTGTTTGGACTCATCGCCCCCCACCTTAGTCTCAATGACTGGCAATGCAATATCAACTGGAGAAGTCTCGATTGCTGGATAATGAATTGGACCAGTATCTGCAATCTCACCAGGGATTGGTGGGGCTGAAGGTGGCGGAACAGATGGAATATCTGTGACCAAGGGAACTATATTCTGCGGGACATGCTGGCTCTCATGTTGCTGACTTGTGGTTCCACTTGGACCAGCTTCAGAAACAGCCCATCCATTGAAAGAGTCACTGGGCGGCTCTTTAGGAGGAGGCAAAGGACCACTTGATGGACCCCAACCATTGTGACTAGAATTTTCTGATGAGCCTCCCCAACCATTTGTATTGTCTGTTATAGGTCTGGGAGGTTCATTGTTAGATAATAGAGGAACTCCTTCTATGAGAGCTGACTGAATTGATGCATTAATAGCCATGGCTAGTTCCATGTCTTCTGGGGGAGTAGACCCAGGTGCGGTTGCTGGCGTTACCAAGGGAGGGATGGTGTTCAACTGCAATGAATATAACATTTGATGATGTAAGGATGAATTTCGACTTGATTATGCATGTGTTTGTGCGTGTGTGCTTCTATATGCATGTTGTGCCGGGTTGCTATTTGTGGGGTTGAGAATAATTACTTGAGGTGTTCCTCTGCATGCATTGTAAAACCATTGCAGTTGATGCTTGTCACCTTCATACGCAGATAAGAACTTATATCGTGTCTCTGTAAAAGAAACGATTATGAAATTAGAAGAAACTTTTTTGAAAATCGGTGCCCCCCAAGAATTTGATCCCTTGACCTCCTTATTAGATGGGGGGGGGGGGGGGGGGGGGTTGCTAACCAGCTAACCCCAAGCTTGAAACTTGTCAGCTGCTTTTTTTTCTCTGTTTTTGGGTGATAAAAGGAAAGATGATGTACCAAACTGATGAAAATGATTGAAACCTTGAAACATCATGACAAATTGAAGATCGAGCCACTGTTTGGAGATATATAAATTTAAAGGGTTTTTTATTTTTAACACCCACAAACCATCGTATTTAGCGATCGCTCCCTCACTTCTTCGTATTTGGGTTTTATTTGGATAATTCTTTTTTACTCCCTGTGAAGGACCTATCTGTAAATTATTTAATTTTTTTTTAGTCCCTGATAGGGAGTAAAAAGAATTATCCTTTAAATCTAGGGAGTAAAACCCAAATACGAAGAAGTGAGAGAGCGATCGCTAAATACGATTGTTTGCGGGGAGTTAAAAATAAAAAACCCAAATTTAGAATGTACATTGATTCTCTGATGCGGTTCTCCCATTTGAGCGTATTGTTAGTACAAGCAGTCAAACCAACACAACTATGGTTCATTCTTGTCAATTAAAGCACATTTTATTCTTAATGTCGATGACAGACAAAAATTTGTAACATCCACTTATTTTACAATATTTGTTTGAAATATTCACCATCATAAAATAAATGGTATGCATGATCTTAGCTTATATAAAACACAACATTAAAATGATAAAAGGTATTCATTTACTCTGGAAAAAATGAAAAGGAAAAAAATTAAAATCAGAATCAAAAGATGAGATTGACAGACCACAGCAACCAACCAAAAAGAAATGTAATATTGTGAATTCTTCAATGAAAGATGTTAATTTTTTAGAAAAATAAAAGATAAGGAAGATGTGGAAATTTCTAGAAACTTCCGAACTCTCTTGGTATAAAATAAGAGAGTCAATTAAAATTTTGAAATCAAATTAAAATTAAAAGCTAACATCTGCTTCCAGTGAATAATAAGTTCATGAAACTCTAATAACATATCCAGCATACTCACTGTTGGTATTGTCAACGATAACAACAGCCCTATCTGTATGGTTAGCCTTTACTTCCTCAATCTTCACTTTCCAAAGAGGAATAACTAAGCGAGGTTCAGCAACCTATTCAATAAACACAATACTCATCAAATTACAGAAAATAAAACTTTTCACAAGATAAACATTTGGACTTCATTCAAGGCTTTAGGCAGAGCTTATGAACTTGTAGAGATATAAGAAAAGAATATCAGTCCTTTCAAAATCAGAAATAAATTATGCAAATTACACCTGCAATGTGGTGAGAATTCAGGTGATTGCACAGGTGGAAAAAAATGAGACAATGAGTGACTAGATTTCAATAGGTTCTAAATTTTGAAAATTGTAAAATGTTATTCAAAATATACGAACTAGAATATTCGACAGTTCAATTCTACTTCAGGTTAGGTCAATAACCAGGAAATTTTTTGTAGTAAAAAATAGCTTAGCAAAATTTCATTGATTGAGTTCAAGTTTGGTTTTTGCTTTGAGGTTGACTCTACTTTTGCAGAATATAATTTTGTAATACTGAAATCGGACATGGCTCCAATTTGTGCGTTTTGACAAAAGCAGATAATATGATCTTAATTACAAAGCACCACAAAATAGCATTATGCAATATCTGTGAAAATGAAGATTTCCCTCCAAATCAGATTTCAATGAAAACATAATTTCAAAAAGCAAAACCAAACATGACCTGAGTTTGGCAATAATAGTAAGAGTTTAGTGATGACTATGAGATGGATCCCAAATGACAAAAAAAAATTATTATTATATACTTGAAATGGCAGATATAAGTCAACCACAAAAGTATATGATTCATCTATTGGATACTTAAACCAAGATATGTAACATCTAGAGCTTCAAACAGGGTGTCAAATGGACAAATATATGCTCATACCTGCAGCCCTGGATATATAGCAAGATCTAATTTGAGGGAGATTGTAGGATTACGAGAATCACATGGTAGCACCACAGCCCAACTGGAAGTTAAAAAGATAAAAAAGCATATTCATTAAAAATGATCAATCGCAGTAAAAAGGAAACAAAAACATAAGCTGTTAATAATTTGGATTCAATGGAGCTTCAAAATATGAATAGGTGAAATCTGACTATCGATTAATTCCCATTTTGGTACATAAATTATGCATCTTGAAAAATGCAATAAACAAATAAAATTAATGCTCTGAAATGAAGATGCTAAGTTGGACTAGCGCCAAGACCCAGAGGAATTACAAATCACAAGTGTATATAAATGGAATTCAGTGGCTTCAAAAGAGTTAAATTAATTAAAATATTCAAAGTGCTTCAATTGTACGCAACTAAAGCTGGCGATGGCATCCATGAGCAAGTGAGCAAATCAAATTTAATTGGCATTGAGAAGGGAAGGAGAGCCTAAAAGATTTGTTTGGCAATAAGGATATCTAAGACTACAAACACGTTGGGACATGGGAAAGAATGATGAAAACTCGCGGTGGTTGGTAATGATGGCAATGGAATGAAAAACATAAAATATCTTATACTAAACATTTAATACAAACATTTTTCTGGACACCCATTGTGGAGCTATGGTTTCCAAGAACCCTGGGAGAATGACCTCTCTCATCCAACCAGAGAAAAGGCACATATGGTTCTGCAAACAAGTTGTTCACATAAATGTTGTTAGCAAAAGCAATCATGTATATAACACAAAAAAATGGAGGTCAAATAATTTAAAGTATACAGAATTTATAACTCAGTACTTCAACAAAGATTTGGAATACCTCGATGACACGAACAACATTGCAATGGCCTTTACTTCTAGCAATATCCAGAGGTGTCTGGCAACCATCATTCCTTGTTAAAGGATTTGCTGAAAGTGTATAATCAGAGAGTCAACAACACCAATCAATTTAGTCATCTTATTTTGCATCTATATGAATTAAATATCCATGCAACACTCGAATATGCAAACTAAGAAGAATTACCTCCATGGGAGAGAAGTAAACGAACAGTTAGCTCAAGGCCTCTTTTAGCAGCATGGTGTAGCGGTGTTCCTGCTTGAGAACCTGTAGCATTCAAAGCGGCATAAAAATTATGCTATAACCATATATTAGTCATCTAAAACAAAATCATTTTCAGGAAAACACTAGGATCTATTTATATATAATATAAATATCTCTCTGTTTCTCCTCATTCCCCTTGGGATTTGTAACCCACTTTAATATAAGTGACGATGGCAAGTTCTACCTTTAAAAAAAAAAAAGGATGAGTTGGTCATGTGCATTGAAAAAAAAAATCGAGCAAGACTAGGTTGATGATCTTATTGTCTTCAACCATGGATAGCCAATATAATGTAGACCGAAAACAGGGAATGATGATACAAGAGACAGTAAATTCAAAATGCTATCCAATTTTTTGGAAACGCGGGGAAAGAAAAACAATACCAGGCCGGTAAGCGTTCACGTTGGCGCCCAATTCAATCAGAACCTTCGCTACGTGCAGATGATCGTGCTTCAAACACGCGGCGATAAGAGGGGTTTTCCCTTCTCTGTCCACCCACTGCATCATGAATTCATACAATTCAATCAAAACCCAAAATCATATGCGCACAAAAAACAAACACAGACAATGAAAGGTGACAATTTAACCTGATCACATTATCCAATCCAATCATGGATACCCATCAATTAAAAAAACTTCATTTTTGATCGACAAAGAAAACCCAAAACCCATCATAGAAAACGCACCTCCAGACCCGCGCCATCCCGACGAAGGGCTTTGATGCCTTCAACGTTGCCGTACTCGACCTGCTGATAGAGGAGCTCCTCCTTGGATTGCTGGGCACCCATATCTCTCCTCCTCCCCCTTCAGACCCAGCAGAAACCCTACAAATCTACTTTGCAGGGATCAATAAAGAAGGGAGGGGACTTAAAAAAAACGATTTTGGTGCGGAATTCGATCGCAGATTGGCACAAAATCGAGGACCCACAAGGGGATTTTATGTGGTTTTGGGGGTTTGTATTGAAAAACGAATCTTGGCGAGAGATTTTATAGAAAATGATTGGTTTTTATACAGGAGGGGTATTCAGGGTATCTTGACTGAGAGAATAAAAAATGAAGCTTCGAATGGGAAGAAAAATTTAAAATAAAAAAATGGGTAGTGATTCCTTAGCGCAAAAGCAACTTTTGATGGGATTTTCTGAGAAATTGTACATACTAGACTAGTAGTTGGACGGATTTTTATGGAATCGATGTTAACATATTATAAGTGATTCTTTTTGGTCCTCTAACTAATGAATAAATACATTAAGTTTTAATAATTCGAAATGCAATAATATAAATAAAGGTTTTTTTCTTGTATATTCCCTTAAAAAATGTGATATTTAAATATACTTGTTAATCTACATTTATTATTAATTTTTTAAACATCTCAATAAATCTAAGTATGATATGAATCAATAAATTGTAAGATTTTTAAAAAATACCAATAATATCCTTAATAAATTCACTGTTTTTTTCTTCTTCCCTCACATATCTAATTTTCCTTTCATACCCAAATTCTTTTATTAAATCAACATTTTTTTTACATGTGTTTCATATACCCCCGAAAAGGGGAGGTATAGATAGGAATAAAGGAGAATACATTCAAAAGGCTGTTTGTTTGTAGATAATAGATAGATATAACTATGCATGCGATTTGTATTCCAAGTCTTCCTTGGAAGTGTTATATTCCATCCAATCCATTTCTTGGGTATAAGGGCCCCACTGTTAAATCAATCTACCTGTCATCAACTTTTATAAATCAAATAATTCACATGTTAAATTATTTTTTATTTTTTATAAATCATTATCCACACTTTATTCACATTTTATCCACAATACATCCATGGTCAATCAAACAACAAAAACTTTATTATTACATTTTTCAATGTGAATAATTAAAAATACAATTAAACAAAAAATCACTTATTCTATTAACCAATTCCTTGAATAATCCTAAACTCCAAAATATCTTATATCTTTATTCAAACCACACATCTGTATATTCAAGATATTATTATTTAAAAAAAATAGATTTTTTGTAAAATTGTATTCGAGGCTGTCCCTAGCGTATGGTGCGCCCTTCCTCTTCCATGGGATATTGGGCTCCCCTAAGGCTTCTCTTGAATCTCTCTAACATATCATGAATATAGTTGTATTAGTAATGGTGAAAGAAATCATTTTTTAGATAAAATTTTAAAAAATTCAAATATTTTATTTTTTAAAAATATTTTTTGGAATACTTTTTTGTTATTTAAAGTAGTTTTTAAATTACTATTTTAAAAAACATTTTTTGCTATGTTCATGAAAAACTTATTTTTATAATTAATTTATTTTTTTTCAAAAGTTGAGGCGTGTGGAATTACTATTTATATGTAAAAAAACTTTCTTAAAAAAATTGTCAATTGCCCTGTTTGAATTCACGATGGAGCAGGTTGCATTATGCAACGGGGAACACTGCATAACCCCACCTGGATCCAAACACATTCTATATTATGATAGAGAAGTTCTGAAAACAATGTTTCTCGCTTTGACAGACGCGGGCGTCTCCACCTCGGTCCTAAATAGGCCCCAAGTCTATTTTATAATGCTACCCAACGTATGCTTTTTAAATTAAAGTTCCACACATTTTTATATGCAATTTTGAAATTTTATGAATAAGCACGCGAAAAAGTCATGTTTGATTTGATTTAAAAATATATACTAACATATACACTAATTAATTTTTTCCCACGTGACAGTTACTCCCACATACATGTATGTGTAATATTTCCACAATGCAAATGTCAAGAGACATTCATTCATGTATTCTCTTTTTAAATTTACCAACATGTTAGTACATTGAGAAACATATATTTACCAATTAAAAAATAAGATGATATTCAAATTAATTGTATTCTCTAATTTAACAATAACCGCAAAAATAATTTCAAGAATGACTAATATAGTTTTTAAGCACAGTTTATTCTACTATGAGAATTTATGAGAGTTAACAAGGCGGTGTGTAAAAGATTTGGGAAAATATCTTACAGGAGCGGCAAGGGTGCATTTTAAGAAAGAGGGGTGGCGGATACTCGAGGTATAGGTGTTTTATTATTTGGACACATCAGAAACATTTTCTAACGTTTTTTTCTTTTCACTTTCGGTGATTCATTATTTTGTACTCTAAATTCTCTTATCCTTAGTTCGAACATTATCTATTTTGCCTTATGAAATAGAAATCACCATAGTTTTTCAAAATAAATAAATAAATGACTAAGATAAACCATCAAGGAAGTTAAAATTCTACTCATCATTGTATGTGCTCAAGCTACTTCTCAGGATGGCACATTTGCTATTTCTTGAACTGGGTTACTATCAAATTCTCCAGGAAATAAATTACATACAAAACACTGATATTCTCAGTAGACATCGTAGCTCAACTTCCCAAAAAAAGCCTTGAAACATGGCGTTACTTCCTCGACCGATTTCAACATTTATTTTGAGCTTAAATCACTCTGACTCTTGGCCATCTCGTCGACATCCAGTTCCACCATTAATACTGAGGCATCACTCAGCAAGCCTTTAGGACTGCAAATGGAAAGTTTTGGAGGTATTTCTATTCAAGTCAAATAATGTTTCTGGTAAACAGAAAAATATGCACAGGAAATGAACTTGCTCACCTGTTTTTAACAGGGCCATGATCTACAGCTGATCGCATGCTATAAATTACTCTACCGATGACATCAGAGATCGACAATGGTCCAAATGTTCTACTATCCCTGGCTTCCTGGCAAAGTGAAAGAAAGAAGCAAAATCAGAACAACACATAACATCCAATTTTTTTTATGTACTAATGTTGGTGTGGAGTAAAAGTAGAATAAAGTCTTGAAGTCGTAAGAATTGGATGAAATGATCGAACGCAAAAAAAGAACACAAAACATAGATCAACGCAAAAATGAAAGGGTCTACTTATTTCTCCCTTTCCTTTATCCGTTTCGGACCTTTTGTAGCTGTTTCATCAAGATATAAAAGGTCTACCTTACCTCAAAAAAAACATAGGATTTTAAATTTTTGTTGAATTTGCAAAAAGGCAACTCCATCATGGAATAAATAATAAACCACCACACATCATTATTTCATTACTGCATTAACTGTATCAACTATCAAGTCTTTCGGTGATCTTGCGTATAGTCTGATGTGGAGAAGGCTATTTCCATGAATTTTGATTCACTTCCTAATCATCCATGTCAAATCCAAGAACAGACATTTCCTACAATCCCACCTAATTCTTTGGAGTTATTGTTACTTAGTTGGCTGGAGGACAAGTTCTACACTTGGATATCTCCAAGCAACTCAGCAAGTGCTTAACGTGTGCAATTACCAAGAAATAAAAATCATCTAACAACATTGGATGAATTCCTGACATGTATAACAGGGAATTTGACACATCATTGCCTCAATCTTTTTCTTGAAAAGATAATCTTTGGAGATCCTATATTGCATTTTTTACAGTTGGTGTTATTTCATTTGCACATAAGAATGTCCCCCCTATCAGAGGTTCATGAGTTCCATCACAAAACAATCATGAGATTCATTTGGAGAGAATTTCAAACACACACACGAATGGACTAAAGATCTAAGCAGATGCTTTGGATAAGCATTCATAATGCAATGGATGGGGACCATTTTATGTGTTAAGACTGTGTCACTTTTAAAGGTCAAATATCGCGTTTTATTTATTTTAATAGTTCGGGCATTCAGTTTCAAAATCAAATTGCATATTTGTGGTTCTGGTGTTCACTTGGGCTTAAATGGAAGTTTTTGTAGCATTTTGAGGTCTTTTAGAAATTATGCAGTTTCGATTGGTATTTGGATTTAATTTTGTTAATGACCAAGATGAAGTAGTAAAAATCTAGTTTTATCATGAGATGTTCAGTGTTAAGTTAGCTTTCATACAAAAGTGGAATTAGATCAACTGGATTCATGTATCAAAAGTTATGGGTGTTTTTCCAATTATACCCTGGGGATATGAAATCCAGGCAGCAGCCCTGTATGATGTTTAGCCTAGATTTTAGAATAGCTGGAGAGGTTATTTGATCTGGATGTAAACATGAAAGTTGTAGATAATCTTCTTATCTTTCCAATGCCATTGGAATCGTGCAATTTGGAGCTATATCGAGGAAGTTATGGCCGTTTAAGTGAAGGCTGCGCAGAGTTTTAACTCCGAGGACAGCTCGGTCTTTCACTTCTCTTTTGCCTATTTAACCACCCCCATGTGCACGACCTTGGCATAATTTTCCCCCCTTTTTGGATCTGGTCCAGCCCTTGGTGTTGTGTGTGTTGGGTGGTGGAAGGAGAAGGAGATGGAGCAAGAAGAGGAAGTGTTAGAAGTGAAGGAATCAAGGTTTGTGTGTGTATGTTATGTTGTTGTTTCTCATCTCCTCCTCTCCCTCAAGCTCCCTCACATGGTTCAGCCCTTTTGTATGTGTTCAGCCCCCCCACATGTTTGATGAAATGCCAAAGAGAATGTGTGCTTGGATTGGGTGCATGCATGTAAAGGGAGATCAAGCAAGGTTTGTGTGTTTGAGCTTGGCTTCCCTCTTCTCCACCCTCTCAAGGTATTCCCTTCCCTCTTTGTGAGTGTGTTGTGCTAATGTGTGTATGTGATGGCTGATTTGGTGGTGGTTGTGGCTGTGCTATGTGGCATGTGTGATGGTGGTTGTTTGTGGTGATGGTGGTGGAACTCCTTATGTGCACCATCTCCTCTTCTTCCCAAGGTATATTCACTTCCCCTTTGTGCCTTGTATGTGTTTGTGTTTATGCTTGTATGAGTGTGTATTATTGAATTTTGGTGCTGTTGGAAGAGTGTAATGTGTAATTGCTACTGCACATGAGATGGTTGCATTAATGCATGAATGGGGTGGTTTTGTGTTGTAAGGCAGATTTTCTGTCTCTTTAAGATCCTTGTGTTTGAGGTATTTGGAGGCATATTTTGAGGCTTGTGTCTTCATTTCATATGATCATCTATGTGTCTAGATGCTATATATCAAATTTGGTGTCATTTGGTTACCTGTATTGAAAGATATAGCCTAATGTTCATGGTCTGTCCGGATTCGCGCAGAAATTGATCGGTTTCTGAAAATAATTTATTTCGGGCATTTAGAGATTTTATCAAGTTAGTATGTCTTCACGGAATATGATCCCAACACATCATAGAATGTGTGTGATTTATTTTAGAATATTTGGATGTGTATTTTGTGCTGTGGATACCAATGTTTGGGGCTGATTGCAGTAGATGGACTAATCTTGTATAAATATGTGACAGAGTTATTATGCATGGTGTGGGCAATATAAGGAATTGATGTCTTCATGAAGAAGGCTTGTATATGTATCAAGATATTTTATATTTAATTGAGCATCATTGGTTGTTCTTGCAGATTTCGTAGACCGGACGCGCGGCGATCCAAGTATCTGTGAGTGGTTCGATTCACCCTTTCGGAAAGCGCTCGATGCACATAATCGTGCATCGCGTATCCGCGGGGCACCCTAATTATATTCAATCATGATTGCTAAATTGCATTAATATATTAGACTCATACTTGTTAGCTTTAATTGTGGGTTCTTATATAACATGAGGTATAGAGTATGACATTTATGCTAGCTTGTTAGTGGGCATGACATGCCATAGGTAGCCATTTGTAGGGTCACCTTCTTATTAGTAAATGCTTAGTATGGTTGTATCATATTTAGCTAATGGTATGATATATATGCTAGCTTACTAGCGGGCCTATGTTGGATTGTATAAAGTGTGCATATTCATGGTTTATTAATAGGTTATTCGGACAGGTAGTCCTTATATCTCTCTTGTGATAATTGTGTGTATGTTGAATGGTTCAACCAACTCATTTGCACAACGAGCATCGTATTATTTGCTAGAAGTTTTATTATATACAGCATGAACTCATATTAGTCTCATTCACATTAATGGATGAGTTTTCCATGTCTGAAGCCGTTTAGTCTTCTATGTAAGTGTTTTGTGCTTGTATAGTATGAAATAGATATTTCAGATTACAAATATTAGTGAGGTGTTGCTTAAATGTCATATGTGATTTGATTGAAGGGGAATCACATATTTATTTATCCAATCCGATGAGATTTTTAATAGATGTTTTAATTCTCATTTTTTTGACGTTATCCTTATTAGATGATTACATAGTGGAATGTGGATGAGAATCATTTACTTTGATTGTGTCTCAATAATTGCTTAGAGTGATGGCTAAGGTAATGGGACTCTTACACCTCAAAGGTATTAGAATTTTTCCTATCATTATCGCACTCATGATAAATAGATTAGGCCTATCTGAAATAGGTGGATGTATGACTCTCAGTTAGGTCATACTTTATTATTTTAATGTGCAAATGTAGCAGTTTATATACCCTGCATCCTTGCGATGCTCTCGTATGAGAATTCAGAAGAATTCATTTATCGTATTGGTATTCGTTAATCGATAGCAATGATAGTATGCTTGGCCTATCTGTAATAGGCATGTGGATGACCCGCCTTTAGGGTCATGCCTCCCCATTGCTAAGTGTGAGAACTTAACTACCTTTCCCTGCATCCGAGTGATGCATCTGTATGGAAATTCAAGAGAATTCATTAGCATTGTATTTGCTAGATGATTATAGTTGATCCTTGATGATGCTTCTCCCCTACCTCGTATCCGCGTTGAAGCTACCCGGCGTTGGAGCTATCCTGGATTCTGCCGCTACATCATAGGAGGCCCAATGTGTATTTCAATACCCTTGTGGCTTCGTACCTATCTTGGAAGGCTGTCAGGAAGAGGGCTACCCGGGAGAGGGCTACCGGAAGGTTAAGGGAGTTAGCGAGTTGATCTCTAGATGATTATAGTTGATCCTTGATGATCGTATTGTGAGCGTGGCATGCTTCTCCCCTACCTCGTATCCGCGTTGAAGCTACCCGGCGTTGGAGCTATCCTGGATTCTGCCGCTACATCATAGGAGGCCCAATGTGTATTTCAATATCCTTGTGGCTTCGTACCTATCTTGGAAGGCTGTCAGGAAGAGGGCTACCCGGGAGAAGGCTACCGGAAGGTTAAGGGAGTTAGCGAGTTGATTTCCTTTCTAATAGTCTCATGTCACCTTAGGGATGAAGGCGAGGATGGGGTTAGAGTGCTTTCTCCCATATCGTCGTGCGTCGAAGATTTCGAGCGTTGAAGGTATCCTGGATAGTGCCACCACATCATAGGAGGCTCAATGTGTATTTCAATACCTTGTGGCTTCGTACCTATCTTGGAAGGCCGCCAGGGAGAGGGCTACCGGATGATGCAAGGCATCGTAACGTATTATACATCGATGTAGATAATCTTTGAAGTGTTGTACTAGTTTGAGATACCACACATTACTATTAATGAATTAATTGCTTTTCAAGAGTCCTAGGAGTTCCCCTCCGGGTCAAGGGTGAGGTGAGCTGAGGTCACATCTCCACGTGACATGTATCGGTTGGGGTTCTTCCGCATATATTTTTCCTTATAAGAGCAATGTGCTTAATATTATAATATATTTATAGAGCGTGGATTCTTGCCACTCACTGAGCTTGTAGCTCACCCCTCGTGTGTTATTTTTCACCAGGGACTGGGTTGGTGTGGAGCTAGAGCATCTATCTGGCGTGGTTCGTGCGTAGAGTATCCCACCTTTCGGTTAGCGAGTGCGAGGCTGTCAGCAACCCCATTTTCTTTGTGTATATACTGGTAATCGTGCGTGTTGCACATATGATTTTATTTAGGCTAGACTTGGACTCTCACAGGACAGTTATCGTGTATACGGGTTTGTAATAATGTTTTTGATTTACAGACTAATTTGTATATTATACTTCCGCATCATTTCTTTTTATTGGCTACTACTTTCCTGTAGCCTTGTTATCTTATTTGACCCCTGTTGGTTATTGTATGATTGGTAATGCTTCGGGGCGTAACAAGATGGTATCAGAGCCTGGTCCTGTCAAAGCCTAAGTCTAGTCGTGTAGATGAGTCGTAGGATTTCTATCCAATTACTCTGATCTTAGTTCTCCGCCTTAGGTTGCTGACATGCCTCCTCACTTCCGTTGACGTGGTCGTGATTGCTCTTGTGCTCCGTGAGATTGCCGACTTGGTCGGCGGAGTAGGGTCAGTTGTTGGGTCCCCTGTTGTGGGACCAAGGCCTAGATAGGAGTCTAGACTTAGCATTCCATATTGGTAGACTTATATTGACCGTTTGCGTATGGATCACGCTTCGATTAGGGAATTTATTCCCCTGCATCGGTATTGCTTGTAACTACGGAGTCCGCGTATGCCGCTGACTTCTAGTGTTTGAGTGTAAGGTGTGTGCCATCACTTTAATGTGATGTCTTCTTTCATTCTTTTCCTCTCTTGGGGTTAAGGGGCCTTGCGGGGTCATCGTTGAGACCCGAGCTAGGGTGCTCCGTGTTCCTTGTTTGGTTGTCGGGATATCCTATATCGGGACCTCATGGTGCCCTCCCAAGGGGTTCTTTTCCCCAGTTAGGGAATATATTTAAAACATTTGTTTGATGATTGCCTTTCCCTCTCACTTGGAAAGTGCTGTAGCGAGTGGTGATGCGTACGATCGAGATTGGGTGCGTCCTTTAGCAGTTTGGTGGGCGATTTCTTATGGACTGGGTTCCATAGCCACATCTGGGGTCGCTTCGACATATCATCGTGCGTTGAAGCTACCCGGTAGAGGCCAGAGCTCCGTGAGGTGCTCCCAGGTACTATCCAGGACGCTTGTTGGTGTGCCCATATGGCAGAGATAGTGGATATGGGAGGTTACCAGGAAGAGGCCACACCGGGAGAGGGCTACCGGATGATGTCGAGAGCGTGGACTCCCCGCGATGAATCTGCCCATTGAGTGCAGGATGATGGAGTTCCAATTGTTGTAGTTGGGCGATCTATCGGTGACGGCATGTGGAGCACAGTTGTTGATACTGTCACATTTTACCCCCACATTGGTCGTAAATGAACAGACGTGATGCAAGCGTTCATGATGGGACTTAACTGCCGTATCTGGTAGATGACGTCGCATAGGCATTGTCGGGGTTCGACGACCTCCTATTGCGCGTCTTACGGATTAAGTGCGGTTGTGTAGCTTACCCAGCGTGTCAGGGTCATCATGAGCGCCAGGCTGAGGATCATCAAGATGCCCGAGGAGAAGAAATTGGACTTAATAGTTCGAAGAGTTGTTCTAATCTCCCCTTGGGGGGGGGGGGGTTGAAGATAAAGTACCCCTTATCGCGAATTGATGATCTGTTTGACCAGCTCTGGGAGCGAGTGTCTTCTCTTAGATCGATCCTCGCAGGGTACCACCAATTGGAGATCCGGGAGTTGGACGTCCTATAGATGGCATTTCGTGACCGTTTTGGGCATTACGAGTCTTAAGTACTGTCGTCAAGGTTAACGAATGTGTTGAATGCCTTTAGGGATCTCATAAGTTTTATTGGATCTCCGTGGACTAATTTAAGGTAGTCTTCATCGAGGTTGCTAATGGCGTGATGTAAAGGCGACATGGGTGATTTTGTTTCTCCATGTGGCATGCCTCAAGCAAAGTTTGAGAATCATCATCGCATTGGGAAGCGTCAGTCCATCGGGATTCCTCAGTGGAAGTGGAAGTGTGTTATCATGGATTTCATTGCGGGCTTGCTAAAGTCGTGTTAGGGTCGCGATGCCGACTAGGTGATCATTGATCAATTGATTAAGTCGCACTCCCCTCCCTATCCGACTGACTGAGTCTCTGGACGATTTGACGCGGATATTCGCCTCCGTGATTATTAGTCTTTATGGCACTCCGGTCGATAATCATTCAGGCTGAGACACGAGGTTTACTTTGGGGTGTTTGTGTAGCCTTCAGTAGGCTTTGGCAGAAGCATCCAGTTAAGTATAGTGTTCATCGCCAACGGACAGCCAGGCAATGAGAACGATTTAGACCTTGAAGGACATGCTAAGTGTCTGCGTGTTCGACTGTGGGGCAGTTGGAGAAGCATCACCCATTTGGAGGCGGCTTGTCATGTAGCCTTGCCTCCACAGCTGGCTCATGCCCACACCGTCGTCCTTGTCTCATATTTGAGACATTATGTCCACAATCCTGCTCAGGTCATTTCGTTTGAGCGACTCATCCTCAAGCTGGATCTGTCGTTCGTGGAGCAGTAGATCGAGATAATGGATCAACGTGAGAAGAGACTCCACACCAAGACCGTTCCTTGGGATAAAGTGAGTCCGTGGCACCAGTCTGGTGCCTAGGCCACTTGGGAGTAAAAAGGATACCATTCGTGATGCATAACCCTATCTTTCCCCACTAAGATTCTTAAATTTCGAGGACGAAATTTTTTCGAAGGAGGAAATGATGTTAAGACTGTGTCACTTTTAAAGGTCAAATATCGCGTTTTATTTATTTTAATAGTTCGGGCATTCAGTTTCAAAATCAAATTGCATATTTGTGGTTCTGGTGTTCACTTGGGCTTAAATGGAAGTTTTTGTAGCATTTTGAGGTCTTTTAGAAATTATGCAGTTTCGATTGGTATTTGGATTTAATTTTGTTAATGACCAAGATGAAGTAGTAAAAATCTAGTTTTATCATGAGATGTTCAGTGTTAAGTTAGCTTTCATACAAAAGTGGAATTAGATCAACTGGATTCATGTATCAAAAGTTATGGGTGTTTTTCCAATTATACCCTGGGGATATGAAATCCAGGCAGCAGCCCTGTATGATGTTTAGCCTAGA
Source organism: Acorus calamus (assembly GCA_030737845.1). Lineage (NCBI taxonomy): Eukaryota > Viridiplantae > Streptophyta > Magnoliopsida > Acorales > Acoraceae > Acorus > Acorus calamus. The sequence continues at coordinate 33,269,916 of CM060875.1, forward strand.
TTTTAGAATAGCTGGAGAGGTTATTTGATCTGGATGTAAACATGAAAGTTGTAGATAATCTTCTTATCTTTCCAATGCCATTGGAATCGTGCAATTTGGAGCTATATCGAGGAAGTTATGGCCGTTTAAGTGAAGGCTGCGCAGAGTTTTAACTCCGAGGACAGCTCGGTCTTTCACTTCTCTTTTGCCTATTTAACCACCCCCATGTGCACGACCTTGGCATAATTTTCCCCCCTTTTTGGATCTGGTCCAGCCCTTGGTGTTGTGTGTGTTGGGTGGTGGAAGGAGAAGGAGATGGAGCAAGAAGAGGAAGTGTTAGAAGTGAAGGAATCAAGGTTTGTGTGTGTATGTTATGTTGTTGTTTCTCATCTCCTCCTCTCCCTCAAGCTCCCTCACATGGTTCAGCCCTTTTGTATGTGTTCAGCCCCCCACATGTTTGATGAAATGCCAAAGAGAATGTGTGCTTGGATTGGGTGCATGCATGTAAAGGGAGATCAAGCAAGGTTTGTGTGTTTGAGCTTGGCTTCCCTCTTCTCCACCCTCTCAAGGTATTCCCTTCCCTCTTTGTGAGTGTGTTGTGCTAATGTGTGTATGTGATGGCTGATTTGGTGGTGGTTGTGGCTGTGCTATGTGGCATGTGTGATGGTGGTTGTTTGTGGTGATGGTGGTGGAACTCCTTATGTGCACCATCTCCTCTTCTTCCCAAGGTATATTCACTTCCCCTTTGTGCCTTGTATGTGTTTGTGTTTATGCTTGTATGAGTGTGTATTATTGAATTTTGGTGCTGTTGGAAGAGTGTAATGTGTAATTGCTACTGCACATGAGATGGTTGCATTAATGCATGAATGGGGTGGTTTTGTGTTGTAAGGCAGATTTTCTGTCTCTTTAAGATCCTTGTGTTTGAGGTATTTGGAGGCATATTTTGAGGCTTGTGTCTTCATTTCATATGATCATCTATGTGTCTAGATGCTATATATCAAATTTGGTGTCATTTGGTTACCTGTATTGAAAGATATAGCCTAATGTTCATGGTCTGTCCGGATTCGCGCAGAAATTGATCGGTTTCTGAAAATAATTTATTTCGGGCATTTAGAGATTTTATCAAGTTAGTATGTCTTCACGGAATATGATCCCAACACATCATAGAATGTGTGTGATTTATTTTAGAATATTTGGATGTGTATTTTGTGCTGTGGATACCAATGTTTGGGGCTGATTGCAGTAGATGGACTAATCTTGTATAAATATGTGACAGAGTTATTATGCATGGTGTGGGCAATATAAGGAATTGATGTCTTCATGAAGAAGGCTTGTATATGTATCAAGATATTTTATATTTAATTGAGCATCATTGGTTGTTCTTGCAGATTTCGTAGACCGGACGCGCGGCGATCCAAGTATCTGTGAGTGGTTCGATTCACCCTTTCGGAAAGCGCTCGATGCACATAATCGTGCATCGCGTATCCGCGGGGCACCCTAATTATATTCAATCATGATTGCTAAATTGCATTAATATATTAGACTCATACTTGTTAGCTTTAATTGTGGGTTCTTATATAACATGAGGTATAGAGTATGACATTTATGCTAGCTTGTTAGTGGGCATGACATGCCATAGGTAGCCATTTGTAGGGTCACCTTCTTATTAGTAAATGCTTAGTATGGTTGTATCATATTTAGCTAATGGTATGATATATATGCTAGCTTACTAGCGGGCCTATGTTGGATTGTATAAAGTGTGCATATTCATGGTTTATTAATAGGTTATTCGGACAGGTAGTCCTTATATCTCTCTTGTGATAATTGTGTGTATGTTGAATGGTTCAACCAACTCATTTGCACAACGAGCATCGTATTATTTGCTAGAAGTTTTATTATATACAGCATGAACTCATATTAGTCTCATTCACATTAATGGATGAGTTTTCCATGTCTGAAGCCGTTTAGTCTTCTATGTAAGTGTTTTGTGCTTGTATAGTATGAAATAGATATTTCAGATTACAAATATTAGTGAGGTGTTGCTTAAATGTCATATGTGATTTGATTGAAGGGGAATCACATATTTATTTATCCAATCCGATGAGATTTTTAATAGATGTTTTAATTCTCATTTTTTTGACGTTATCCTTATTAGATGATTACATAGTGGAATGTGGATGAGAATCATTTACTTTGATTGTGTCTCAATAATTGCTTAGAGTGATGGCTAAGGTAATGGGACTCTTACACCTCAAAGGTATTAGAATTTTTCCTATCATTATCGCACTCATGATAAATAGATTAGGCCTATCTGAAATAGGTGGATGTATGACTCTCAGTTAGGTCATACTTTATTATTTTAATGTGCAAATGTAGCAGTTTATATACCCTGCATCCTTGCGATGCTCTCGTATGAGAATTCAGAAGAATTCATTTATCGTATTGGTATTCGTTAATCGATAGCAATGATAGTATGCTTGGCCTATCTGTAATAGGCATGTGGATGACCCGCCTTTAGGGTCATGCCTCCCCATTGCTAAGTGTGAGAACTTAACTACCTTTCCCTGCATCCGAGTGATGCATCTGTATGGAAATTCAAGAGAATTCATTAGCATTGTATTTGCTAGATGATTATAGTTGATCCTTGATGATGCTTCTCCCCTACCTCGTATCCGCGTTGAAGCTACCCGGCGTTGGAGCTATCCTGGATTCTGCCGCTACATCATAGGAGGCCCAATGTGTATTTCAATACCCTTGTGGCTTCGTACCTATCTTGGAAGGCTGTCAGGAAGAGGGCTACCCGGGAGAGGGCTACCGGAAGGTTAAGGGAGTTAGCGAGTTGATCTCTAGATGATTATAGTTGATCCTTGATGATCGTATTGTGAGCGTGGCATGCTTCTCCCCTACCTCGTATCCGCGTTGAAGCTACCCGGCGTTGGAGCTATCCTGGATTCTGCCGCTACATCATAGGAGGCCCAATGTGTATTTCAATATCCTTGTGGCTTCGTACCTATCTTGGAAGGCTGTCAGGAAGAGGGCTACCCGGGAGAAGGCTACCGGAAGGTTAAGGGAGTTAGCGAGTTGATTTCCTTTCTAATAGTCTCATGTCACCTTAGGGATGAAGGCGAGGATGGGGTTAGAGTGCTTTCTCCCATATCGTCGTGCGTCGAAGATTTCGAGCGTTGAAGGTATCCTGGATAGTGCCACCACATCATAGGAGGCTCAATGTGTATTTCAATACCTTGTGGCTTCGTACCTATCTTGGAAGGCCGCCAGGGAGAGGGCTACCGGATGATGCAAGGCATCGTAACGTATTATACATCGATGTAGATAATCTTTGAAGTGTTGTACTAGTTTGAGATACCACACATTACTATTAATGAATTAATTGCTTTTCAAGAGTCCTAGGAGTTCCCCTCCGGGTCAAGGGTGAGGTGAGCTGAGGTCACATCTCCACGTGACATGTATCGGTTGGGGTTCTTCCGCATATATTTTTCCTTATAAGAGCAATGTGCTTAATATTATAATATATTTATAGAGCGTGGATTCTTGCCACTCACTGAGCTTGTAGCTCACCCCTCGTGTGTTATTTTTCACCAGGGACTGGGTTGGTGTGGAGCTAGAGCATCTATCTGGCGTGGTTCGTGCGTAGAGTATCCCACCTTTCGGTTAGCGAGTGCGAGGCTGTCAGCAACCCCATTTTCTTTGTGTATATACTGGTAATCGTGCGTGTTGCACATATGATTTTATTTAGGCTAGACTTGGACTCTCACAGGACAGTTATCGTGTATACGGGTTTGTAATAATGTTTTTGATTTACAGACTAATTTGTATATTATACTTCCGCATCATTTCTTTTTATTGGCTACTACTTTCCTGTAGCCTTGTTATCTTATTTGACCCCTGTTGGTTATTGTATGATTGGTAATGCTTCGGGGCGTAACATTATGCCCAGAGATCTTCATGCCATTTAGCCCAAGATAAAGGCTTACCTTAGGCTTTAATAAATGGTTGTCTGCCAATACCCAACATTCATCCTCTTCTAGAGCAAAAGGTGTATCTTTCTCATCAGTAGACACCATCTCTTGACCTTCCACAGCAGCCAATCTTCTGACGAGATAGTCATCGGGCTTCTCTGGGTCTTTTAGGACCAGAACATCTCCAACAAAAACATTGCTGTAAAATAAATATAGGAAATTGGACATTGATGCAAGATAATAATAATTCATTCATATAACAGATACTTGATATAGGCATATGATGATGTGCCACATGATAAGCATACAAAGATAGGGAACTTAACAAAGTATTTAGTCTAATCAATGTTTTAGACTCGGCAAACAAATGGATAGGGTCTCATGAAAGGTGAGCAAGAAAATGGCCAGAACCAATTATTTACACCAACCCCCAGAAAAACAGGCAAGACACAGCAGCTATTCTATGGGATAAGGAAGGAATGGCATAGATACTTAGATTTCGCGTGTAAACAAAAAGTGAAAAATTTGGGAATTTCCAACCTGCAAATGATGCTCCAATATATGATCTTTTTTCTTTTGCCAGTATCTTCGAAGTCCATAGAAACTGCTACAGTTCAATCTGGTACCACCAATCCAAAACCTGAATCACAACCTACCTTGTGACATTTGGGATCTAGAGAGGATGAACCGCAAAACCAGTTGCGGAAAAAAGCGTCCAGTTTATCTAACCTACTGATTTATTTCATTTCCCATAAGGAGTGGTTGAGGGATAGATGGACAAAAGTTTAAGAGGGACCCAAAATAAATGGATCAACGAGAGATGAGTTAGTACCACATTTAGAAAGAAGAATGAGAGAAATAATTGGATGCCAAGAAAATTTGTTCCGTGAAAGAGCAAAAACAAGTCTAGCTAATACAACCTACTGAATCATCTTTGCAAACCTCCTCTCTTTTTAAAAGTTTCCTAAGATGCTTTTGATAAGTTTGGTTCCACAATGCATTTGGATAAAGGAGACCTCACAAACTAAAATGTATGACTAGAATTACTCCTCAACAATTGGATACATGAACCCAACAGATTGCAAACTATAATACAACACCCAAGGCATGAAGCACCCATCATCCTATTTAACTGCATCCTGTCTGTTCAAACTTTCCCTTGATTTATAAATTAAATTTAGCAACAATGACATAAAAATGCTCTAAACAAGTTCCAATGCTCCATGAGATGACGATCATCCCTAACATCGGCCGGGGCACACCGGCACAGTAGGCATGACTTGGCTGATGCAATCTTACAAGGGAAATTCTTGCTGAAAAATTACCGACCAAAGCATAGTAGGCACACGAGTTACATGAGAATTCCAGGCCAAGAGTTACATGAGAAAATTAACAATCAAAACATAAAAGACCAAAAACAAATGATGAAAGCAGCATTTATACGATTAACTTGCATTCACTTTTCCATCATAAATCAATCACCACAAGTTAGCAACCCCATTGCTAAATCCACAAAGAACTACTGAAGCTATGTGATGCATCAGAACCATCACTCACATATCAGAATTGCTTTTGAAAAAAATGTAAACTGAGAACTTGGACAATTACTTCACACACGAACATGACCAATATTAAAAACATGAATACCTAGATGGGAATATCTAGGTATTACAAAAACGAGAACTTATCATTCAATTGAAAACATCAATTTTTTTCCATCAATGTAAAAGCATATTTCTTCTAAAGATAAAAGAGGCTTAAAGATTATTACTTTGGAGTTGGCAAAGGCATCTTCCGGACGAGAAGAGTCCCCCCTTGAGCAGCTAAAGTTGGTTCCATCTCTGGTCCTTTGTTCCAATGTATAAATGTCAATTTGCCTTGGAAAAGATTCTTCCAAACACTGTCATTAATTTGGGTTTCGGCAATATGACCTATTCTATGATTCTGCACCCCATTAGAAACAAAAAAAAAGGGTCATCTTTCGATACATAAGAACATCACAACCAAAACCCAAAGAAACGAATAAACAATTAAAACCCCTCAAAAAAAAAAAAATTTTTTTTGAAAGAAACCCAAAATAGAGAGGCCCCAAACAATGATTTTGAAAGCAACCCAGAAGAGAATGGAGAAGAGAGACCCCGATCAAATCAGAAAACCTAAAAGAGGCACAATTACGAAGAGAAACAACAGATAGGTCGCGACCCATTATAAAAAGATGAATTTTGAAATGGACCCAGAAGAGAGAGAGGGAGAAGGACCTTCATGGTGAGGTTGACTGAGTAATTGAACTTGTGAAGGAGGTATCGGGACCACATAGCCGGAGAAACCATTGGCGAATACGAACTTCTTATGTTCTCTCTCTTCTGTTATCGGCTGTCCGGCTGTCCCTCGCTTAAACCCTCCTCTCGGATTCAGATCCTCTCATTGTCACTTCACCATGAGAACAAGAGACGATCGAATCGCAACTCTCTCGCAACAAATAAGACCATCGACTTTAACAGATACGGGTGTAATGGGTCTGTATCTATTTGCACCCCGGAACAGGGTGTGTAAATTAAGATAAAGGGTGCATATATATTTGTCTTCAATGTGTTTTTTTTTTTTCATAAACCCACCCTCCTCGCCGTCTCTGACACCCTCTCTGTCTCGCCTCATCTCCTCCTCCGCCCGCCTCTTCTTCGACTCTTCCCTCCAAAGAAACTCACATAGACGCCATTGTCTCCCCTCCACATCATGTCCCTCTCTCCTCTCTCATCTACATCATCGACGTCATCTAGTCCGACATCACCGAAGAAGAAGAACCACCATCACAACAACAACAACAACCCATCAAACCCAATCACCCATTGGTCTCTTCGTGCGCTCAATCCCTAGATCTCTCCCATATTACGCACTCAAAATCCAAGCTTGGTGACTTCAGGAGCGCAGTGTGGGTTCAGCACGAGGTCCTGTGGAGGATCACCGGGAGGTAGCTCGACGTGGAGGTTCAACACGGAGGAGGCGGAGACAGCCATTGGGGGGAGTTGTCAATGGCATTGCTGGACATCGAGAGGGAGAGAACGGAGACGGACGGAGAGAGGGAAAGGAAGAAGGAGATGAAAAGGCAGTGCGGGTGGGTTTGAAGTTGCTGAAGTGTGTGGGGTGGGATTGGTTTTATACAAAATATGAGAGGGTTGGTTAATTCATGATATGGGGTGAATATAACTGCCCTCCACTTATTTAATGAGCATATATGAAAAGTGAAATATTTACTCAAAATACATTAATTTACAAATACATTAATTTACATTTTTCTTATCTACAATGTAGTAATCTAACCTACTATATATTAGTTTAATCACTTTACAATATAATTGACGATAGCATAGTCTACCTTTTTTTTAAAAAAAATCAATAAACTATCACAAGTAAGAGTTTATTAGCTCCGTTTGGAAACACAGATTGAAAAGTAGATTTTGGAATAAAACTGTTTTTTAAGATGATTTTAGACCTTGACTTTTTTGGGATGTTTTTTTTTTAATTCAGGAATCAATATTTAGAAGGAATTTAATGTTTGGTAGAAAAAGTTGCTTTTCAATTCAAAAAATCGATTCTGACTAAAAAGCGTTCTTTTTGAGATTTTAAAAACACGGATTTCGAGAGAGAAATTAAAAGGAATCCAGCTTTTGATTCCGCCGGAATCCGACCCGTTTGGCTGCACGATTTGGAGATTTTAGCTTTTCAAAAAGTGGAATCCGCCCAAACCTCGTTACCAAACGGAGCCTAAAAAATAATAATAATAATTTTTACACTGCCTATATGGTAGCCAATAAGATGCTGCCAAATGAAATTTTGTGTCTTTCCTATAGAAAATCTAATCCCGCGAGTTTGACAGTGCATAAATATAAAAAAATAAAATACATGTAATTTGCATTTTATACTGTAAAAAAATATTTGAGTCTAACATTTTCCAAGAGTATTATCATCTCCTATTTTATGGGCTTTCTACGTGTTGAGGAGTAGGTGCAATACTTTGAGTTGTATGTATCGCAGAGAGCTGTAGATATCTCTTCTACGAGCTCACCTGCGATGGGGTCAAACTGTGATATTTGTATGTTTTTAATGCTTTGAGCATTTTCTTTCTTAATATAGTTAAGGCATCATGCGTATATTTAAAAAAAAAAAAAAAAAAATTCCATGAGTATAACTCCCTTCGCATGGGTTGGGCTTCGGTTGGGTTGGGCCGAGTTGAACCCGCCCAAAGTGCACCCGTCCCAACTCCCAAGCTGTTCAAGATCCTTTTAAACTGTCCTGCCATAACACCAGACCACATCTCCCAAAAGAATAAAAAAAATCAACGGAGATCGACCGAGCAACCTCCGAAACTCAGTATCAGAAACCCTAACAAACCCTAACCCTAGCGAGAGAGAGAGAGAGAGACGACATGGTTTGCATAAGGCAGGCGACGATGGAGGACCTCCTGGCGATGCAGGCGTGCAACCTGCTCTGCCTCCCGGAGAACTACCAGATGAAGTACTACCTCTACCACATCCTCTCCTGGCCCCACCTCCTCTACGTCGCCGAGGACTATGGCGGCAAGATCGTCGGCTACGTCCTTGCCAAGATGGAGGAGGAGTCCTCCGAGGGCGGCGCCTCCGGCGCTGTCCACGGCCACATCACGTCCCTCGCCGTGCTCCGGACCCACCGCAAGCTCGGCCTCGCGACGAAGCTCATGACGGCGGCGCAGAACGCGATGGCTTCTGTGTTCGGGGCGGAGTACGTCAGCCTCCACGTGAGGCGGAGCAACCGCGCCGCGTTCAGCCTCTACACGTCCACTTTGGGGTACAAGATCCACGACACCGAGGCGAAGTACTACGCGGACGGGGAGGACGCGTACGATATGCGGAAGCAGCTCAGGCCAAAGCAGGCGCACGTGCACCACCACGCGCATGGCGGCGGGTGCTGCTCTGGTGGGGAGGCGGTCACGGCGGCGAAGACGGTGGAGAGTTGATAAAAGGTTATTTTTTTTAAAAAAAAAATCTCTGATGATTGTGTTCAGAGTCTTTTCTATGTTGGATTTTAGTGGGTGTGGGTTCTAATTTATAAATATGAATGTTTTAGCCAGAAATGATACTGATAGAACATGTGGTTTTGCTTTGATTGGGTTTTGTGAATGGGGTTTGGTTTTCGATGCACGGGCCTGTGTGGGTAATGATTGTATGATTTTTGGTGAGACTTGGATTTCTTGTTTGAATATATGCACTTCTTTTCTTTTAGTGGATATAGGACCTATATATGCTGTTTTATCATTAAACCATGTCTGAAAGCTGGCATATATTGGGTGAAATGTTTTGTCTGTTCTGATGGAATGGGATGTTTCATGTGTAGGTAAATATCGATAATTTTGTAAGACAGAAGGACAACAAATTGATTTCTTTTATCACCAGAATTTTCATTTAGGGTGTGGAACTTTGATATGGTGATCACCACCATGCATTTAGTGCATCAAGTGAAAGTTGAATATCATCTTTTTTTGGGTGTGATGTGTAAGTTATCATACTGTTTTTGCGTTCAGGTGATCAGGTCAGGGAAGTCTAGGAGAAAATCATAGTGGTAATCAGAGCTAGTCATCCATACATGATGTAAATTTGTGGTGGGATTTTCTGTAGATGTTCTCAGTAAACCCTAGTTCATTTATGGGGTGGTGTTCTGGGGTTATGTTATGTAGTGCCTAAACATGAGCTGCCAATTGTTATGCTGCTCTAATCTGGCAGCAATTCACCATGTATCATCTTTTAGGATTCTTATGAATGATAGAGAGGGGACATCTTTGACATTTGTGGTTTATTACTGCCACTCTCTTCTTTCACACTTATGAAGCGGGTTCTTTGCGCACTAGCTCAGGAAGTTGAGAAGTAAAAACTCTGGAAGAAGGTATTCCTGCTATTCTTACATGGTTCTTGAAACTTTTAGGCTCTCTGCATAGTAGCTCGGGAAGTTAGGAGGAAAAGGTTTTGGAAGATCTCCTTGTCGTTATTATGTTCTTAAAATTTTCCAGTGATGAGTCAGTGTTTGCCAAACATCATTAGACCTTATCTTTATAGTCTTTTCATTTCCTTCATTTAATTGGACAGCTGCATTTTATTCAACTATGAGAAATGTATCAGCTGCTTCTGTGCATTTATATTGTTGTAACAGTTAAAGAACAATTTCTATACAAAAAAAAGAGTTCCAAGAACAATGTGCCATAACAAGTTGTTGCACAGGTCAATTCAATGTACAGCTAATCATCTATTTTGATGTTCACTGGACTTCTTTTGTGAATCAAACTTGCATATATTGGCTGAAATTATCATGCTTTACATCGTCCTATGTATATATGATCAGTAATGATGCACTCGGTTAATTCACAAATGTGTATATCTATGATCTCTTGGTGAGTGTTTAGAAACTTTGTAACTTAGAATACAAATGCCTCGTATTGTTATCAATACTGAAATATGAGCATTTACAACAGGTCGGAGATCCTTTGCAACAGGTTGGAGGTGCCATGGAGAGTTGAAAGTTCTGGGATAGGACTGGGTATTCATGGCATACAGAATAGCTTGTTATGTCTGCTTTTAGAGAAGGAATATTGCCTTGAGTTTGTAAAAGATTACTGAGTATATATACTTTTCTATTCTACTGAAATCTTGCTTTGTATGGGGTGTCATTGAAGAACAATTGGTGGATCCTTGCATTTGTTTCAAGCTTATTGAATTAGATATGGTATGCTTGAATAAACTGGAAAATAAAACGTCCCCAGTGCCAATAATTTTGTATTTAGTAACACACAGGTCAATTCTTCTCAAACAAACTACTTATTCTCACCATCTTCAAAAGAATGCAACATCAAATGATCTTAAATGAGTGTACTTAAAGGATTGCTGGGTCCTTGTATCTCTTAAAGATATCCTCGATTCCTGCATGAACTTCAGGAGGCAAAGGACGAGTGGTTGTCAAGAAAACATCAAGGTCTTCCTTCAACTGGTCAATGGAAGTTGCGCCGATAATCGAACTCGTGACAAACGAACGATCCCGTGTGAATCCAAGTGCTAGTTGGACTGGTGATAGGCCATGCTTCTTGGCTAGGTCAATGTATAGCCCTGTTGCTTCCTGAAATTTTTTCAGAAAAAAATATCATGAGCTTTTCTGAGCTTGGATGTAGCATTTATTTGAAAATGTTGGTTGGCAATCAAAAGATATGGAGAGGGAGATTAACATCGCATTTTCTGTTAGTGTGTACCTTTGCGACAGATATATTGTATCTTTCCATATATCCTGGGAAGAGGTTTAGCCTGCCTTTCTTTGCTGCTTCAGAATTGATGTCTAAATACTTTCCGCTGAGAGATCCACCACCCAAGGGGGAGTACAATGGGGGCATTCTTCATGTCGTATATCAAATCTTTGGTGGACATCGAGGGAAAGATGGAGCCCCCCCTAAAGCTTGGAATATCACACATCCCCAGTGCTTTTGAATAAACTTATGCTAATTCTGCCTCGAAAGAAACTTGAGCTAAAAACAGGATGCTTATGAATACCTGTTGCTGACCCACCTGTAAAACAGGTGAGGAACAACTTTTGTTGGAGATTTGAGCCCCCTCCAACATCTATTCTCTAATTGATGCAGCCCGCCCTTGGTTAGATAATTTTAGTTATTCTCGTTTAGAAACGTAATAATAAAGTTTTTGTTATTTGGTTGATCATAGCTATAAGTTGTGAATTAAAGATGAATAAAATGTAGATAATAATTTATAGAAGGTGAAAAATAATATGATAAATGTCTTGGTCATAATACTGGCAGATATGTCAGATTAGGTAATAATAGTATTCAAAACATTCAGATATGATAACCAGTGGTGGTAAGTTTTAAATACACCAATGGCACATGCAGATACCCAGATAACATAGACTTTTTCGTCTCTTTTTCACTACTAAAATATCGCATCCAAGTCATTCTGATGTAGTTTAATGTTTAATCGGATCACATTGCTTCTAGCTCAAATGAAAATAACAGTTGGTGATTATCCAGCATGCCAAATAAAATCCATATAGACATTAGAGGAAAGCTTAATGAAAAATTCTGATAGCACCAAGTAGCAGTTGTTTTCCTTCCCCTTGTTGGTTTTCTTAAACAATAAAAATAGATATTGTCGATGAGGAATGTACCTTCAAACTTGCATCTGACAAGCAGGCTGTAGCTATTCTGAATACTAACAATCTTTGGCAACCCTTCATCCTTTGCAGCATGTATAAATTCCATCACCCCATATGAAGTTTCATTGGAGACACCAATGTAGCGTACCTAAAATCCAATGGTTGAATGATGAGTAAAATGAAACCTATGATGTACCAGAAAACGAAACAAATTATATGAATAGCCACTTTCTTTTATGATCTTGTTCCTTGTGTCATTGTAAATTCTGTCAAATTTGGGAGGTCAAGCATAAATGTCTCCGTCATTTGTCTCCGACATTATTATGTGGCTTTTACACACCAGTGTACAGAGCAGGAAACGTTGAAGTGTGAGCAGATACCCTACTTCATAAAAGTTTTACAATGTTTAATATCTCAACTTCCACTAATCTATGCTGATGCTCTATGGGAAACCTGAAACTAGTTTATATTTTTCATCAAATATTACCTTCCCTTCATCTATGAGCTCTTGAAAGGCTCTTAGTTGCTCGGCAAATGGAACACTTGGCCTCCACTTTGAAGGATCATATGAAAATTCACCGAACAAAGCAACATAGCGATCTGGCCTAGATCCAAAGAAGAAAATTAGACCCCAGGCAAGCTAAACATCATACATGTCACAAATCTGAAAATAGCTATTCTCAAATTTTCAAAACAGTCGGATTTCAAAGATGATGTGATGAAAAGTAAAACAATGGGTTAGATTACAGAAATGTCCTACCCTCAGGAGGAGTAGGAATTTGAAATAAAGTATAATTTGGAAAAATGTCCTTTCTCACCAACATTTTGAATGATTAGGCTTTTCAATAAGCAAACCAACCAATTTGCTTCAAGGTATCGAGTTGGTACAAAAAAAAATCCACATATCAGGACTTGTGGGTTATCTTTCTTTTTGCAAATTTTTATTTATTTTATTTATTTCAGAGACTGCTGGGAATCCTGCCATCCACCAAATTTCATTAATCAAATTGTTCCAATAAGAAAGAAAGACATAAAGTAAAGTGAGATAAGAACAGTAAACGTTAGAGGTCTATTAGTGAAACAGCAGCCGATTCACCAGCCCAGCCCAGTCCCTAATGATTCGCCTTCATAGCCCACACATTTTGCTCCTGCACAATGGG
>CM060875.1:33304206-33454206 GCA_030737845.1 Acorus calamus
TAGCCCAGTCCCAAATAAATCTGATCATACTTCACAAATGTTTTCAAATTAAGGGTTAATGCTCTTAGAGACCTAATCATTCATCGTTAACTAAACAGCCCAGCAACCAGATGGAATAAGAATCTGAAGAACCTTGGCATTAATCTTCGATCCCCTTTTTACTTCAAGCTTTCCCTGGCTCCCCAACGTTCCTCCAGTTTGTCGAAACCACCTTTTTTTATTGCAAATTTATTAAAGAGAACTCATTGAGTTTCTTCAACGGATAAGTGATGTCTGCTGTCAGGGAGACAAATTTAGGCAGTTTCTTAGCTTTCATTTATTTTTCTTGTGACAGCAAAAGGTAGGTGAAGTCTTTGTCCTCCCACCATTGTATTATACACAAAACATAGAATGACATGCTTCACTTTAGCTAGAGCTGTCATAGGATTACCATCAATGTGTACACTCCATCCATCACATGACCATGGACAATTTATAAAGTTCACAATTTGAAAAAATGGATACATGTAAAACCCAAATATCACGCATATCCATAAGTAGAATATAGCAAGCAGTTGATATGAGTTCATCAATTACCAGCCTTAAAATACTAACCAATGTATTTGCAGCAAATCAATGTAGTCAGTGGAGAGGCGCTTGAGACTCTTTTCTACACTTTCTTTAATGTTAGCCGCATCAACCCGCAAAACACTGGCATTATCACGAATGTAACTTGACCGCTCTGAGTAACCACAAACCTTGGTAGCCAAAATCACCTACAAATTAAGGAGGACCAATGACAAAAAGTATTCCGATGACATTATCCTCATGTAGTTTCATAGTTTGTTTTCTTCCTAATCCCCCCCTCCAACATAACATGCCAAGGCAAATTGACCCCCCTGTTACACATTTGAATTTCTGGCCATACAGGGGAAATAGATTGAACAAAGAACACAAGGAATAGAAAATTCAAGCAATGGGCATTTGTTTTTCAATGACAGACCTTATCACGGGGCCTTGACTTCAGCCAATTCCCAATATAAAGATCTGTTCTTCCCTGTGTTTCCTTCTTCATTGGAATTGGGTACTGACAAAAGGCATATATAAGAAGAAAAAAAATTGGTGTGTACAACAATGTTGGATGATAAATGAAAAGCATTCAATCCCTTCAAGTGTTCAACAAGACTCACAGCCTCTGCGGTATCTAGAGTATTAATCCCATGATCAATGGAGTAACTGAGCAATTCGTGTGCCTCTTTCTCTGTGTTTTGCTCCCCAAATGTCATCTGAGCAAGAAAAAATCAGAAATTATTAAAAAGAGCATGAGAACTCTAATTTATCATAAAAAAAAAAACCCCACAAAACAAGCTATTGTGTTTGATATGAGCAACCGTACTACTTCACAAGCATAATTTATGTCATCTTTAAATGGCACAAAAAAATCTCTCTTTTTCTTTACAAATGAAGCCCATTTTTATCAAAATAGTAGAAAACTACCAATCAAAAACAAAAAATGATAGAAAACTCATCAAATGAAAATTCAAAAAAACAAAAAATAATCAGCCCAATAGAGAGAAAACAAGATATACACAACAACCTACCATTAAAAAGATGTACATTTTTCAATCTCGTTCATCGAAAACCAACAAAATCCAAGACAAAAACCCATCAAAGAAACTCACCCACTCAACATAATCACAAAATACACTGCTAACATCGTGAATTGCTTATAAAGAGAACATATGATTTCTCATTCATTATAATAAAAAAACAAACCAACCTACAAAACAAACTATTGTATTTGATATGAGCAACCATCCTACTTCACATTCATAAGTTGTGACTTCTTTAAATGGCATGTATTATTTTTTTCACAATTAAAGCCAGCTTTACCAAAATATCAATCAAAAACCCATCACAACGACCCACCATTAAAAAGAAAGAACACATTTTTCGATCACATCCATCAAAAACCAACAATACCCACCATCCAAAACCAGCTAAGTAACAGCACCCACTCCACAGAATCAAAAGAAATCAACGACAAAGACAGGGAATCGCTTACAGTTCCGAGCGCGATTTCGCTGACCATAAGATCAGAGTCTCCGAGCTTCCGATACTGGAGAGGACCACCGTCTTGGCTGGCTCGGATTGGGTTCAGGTGGGATCTCCTCCTGTTGTCGACCCATAAAGCTCGACGGGACGGTTTGAATTTTTGGCGGGAAATGAAGCCACTGTTACAGGGGAAGGCGGGGACAGGAGACGACACCGAAGCCATCGCTTCAGAATAAGCGATAAGCGTCTTTTTTATGTTTTTTTTTTTTTTCTCTGATGATAAGAGACCGAGCCTTTGTATTTCCTGTTTGGACGGGGGAATAAGGGGTGGAATAGGTGGGAATAGAGGAGAATAAATCAAAAAATAAAAAGTGTTTGGGTAGAGATAATAAGTGAGTGTAACTATGCAGAATTATGTGAGAATAATTTGATATTTGTATTTCAGATCTCCTTTGGAATTGTATTATTCTTTCACTTTCACTAGTATAAAATAACACACATGTCAAATCGCATGTCATCACATCAAATCACCTGTCATTACCTCTTATACATCAATGGACTCATATGTCAAATCAATTTTTTACACCTTATATACATTTTATTCATCATCAATTAAACAACTCAGTCTTTATTATTACGTTTTCCAATAAAATAATAAAAAACATAACTAAACAAAAAATTATATATTCCATTAATAAAGTTATTTATTCTTGAAATAGGTATAAATTTCAAAATAGTTTATACTTCTATCCAAACAAGCAGGCAGTTACTCTAACCCTATTTTATGGGGTGGGGTCCTCAATCCTCATGTATTAACAAATTAATAATTTTTCTTATAATAGAAGATAATAAAGGGAAAAAAATAGAGAGAGAGAGAGAGAGAGAGAGCAGTGATGGATGACAGTGGTGGACAAAAGGGACATGCAATAGAGTAAAAAGAGAAAAAGAAAAGAGAGACAGGAAGTAATGGATGGAGGACAATAATATGAGAACCTTGCCTCTCTCTTTATTTTTCTCAATCTCTCTCCCTCCATCCATTGTTGTCCACCAACGTTCTCAGTGATCTCTCTCTTTCTTTCTCCCCCTCTTTCATCTCTGTCACCATTCACGGCCCTTTCCCTCGCTACCCTTTTTTTCTCTCTTTGCCCCTCCCTCACGTTAGCCTCTTCTAGCTTTGTCCGTTTCTTCCACCCCCTACTGCCCCTCACCTCTCTCCTCTCTCTCTTCCCCCTACCTTATTGTTCTCACCCCAAAAAATTTTGTTGTTTTTGTGACGAGGATATAAAAAAAGGACGGTGAGAATAAATGTGTTTTTTTACGAAAATTATTCTTGTAATTTAATATGTATTAGTTGTTGAACCACCAGTGTTCCCGTTCGATGGACATCTACAATCCAACCAAATGGACAACCAAATAAAGATTCAATTTATTTGTGATGTATGACTACCCATTTGGATGATATTTACTATTGGTTCAAAACTAGAATTGGTTATCAAATTAATTAAAATATAAATCTAAAATTAATTTAGATCATCAAAATAATCACTGGATCCGATTCTCTTGTGAACTACAAATGATTGAACATTCCTCGATCCATTTAATGAATGATTATCTGAGAATGACTTGAACATCTTCAATCATATACTCAAATGTATACTCAAATTTAAGTTTGAATAAAAATTACTCAAAAATCTTTCAATCATTTATCCATACTTATACCAAATCAAGATTTTACTCAAACTTTTACCCAAATCAAAAGAGACTCAAACATTTATCAAAGGCTATTTTTCTTATTCAACTCCACATTTTTTAAAAGATTTAAGTAAAACACAAAGTGATGGTTAAAGACACGTCATATCAAATAAAGCTTTTACTCAAATTTTTAATAAAATTTGAGTATATATTTAAATAAGGGCTAAAGATAGCCTCAATCGTAAAAATCATATATTATATTCCAAAGAATTTTTAAACATGGGTGTTTCAAATACCATATCTAAAATCATGTGTACTTTTACATTTGACATCCTTCTTTAAAAAATTTCCTAAAATGATGAAAAATAGACAATGTATTTTCTATAAATAAATAAATAAAAAATCATATTTTTCAAAACAACCCCATGCCAAACAAATTTATCATAAAGTTTTTCTTCCACACAATTCATTGTTAGGATTCAAACAAAGAGAGATGTACTTGAAACCATCAAAAGATCCTGAGAGGAATATCTAAAAATAAACATAAGCAGAAAACACTCATGTAGCCGTAACTGATGGGCAATAATGTACACAGGCATATCACACAGGTTAATAATGCAAGAAACAAGGTCCTGATCCAGGCCTTTGGACTGGACCTGGGCTTAGGGAAAATCTCCGTTGAGCAAATGAGTCGAAATCTCAGGCTACTGGTTTAGCGGAGCAAAGCTGGGGCTCGAGAACCACGATGATTCCATCAATCACTCACTTTCGTCGCTCTCGTAGGCACAGAGCGACTGAAGACCCACACTTACGTTGCTCGCCTTGGGTGCCTCTCCCTCCTTTCCTTCATTTATTGCTTTGGGCGCCTCTACTTGAGTAAGCCGAGGCTTCTTTGCGACCGAATTAGTGGCAGATCGCGGTTTGACAATGATTTTCGGCATGAGTGACCCTGAACCACCTGGAGAATCTGTATGGAAGAGGGAAATGAATTTCTTATCAGCAGAAGAATTATTGGTAATTTCAGCAATGCTCCTTATTCTTTACGCTGTCGATGACAAAAATAAGACACTAACAAAAAAAATCACACAATTCACGGTGATGCGTGGGAAGTGCAATTCCCATGATAATTTAAATCTTGGGTAAAAAAGCATATAGATAAGAGAAATGATACCTTTTTTTCCAGGATTGAAGATACTGATTTTTGACAAAACATCTGTTGGCTTACGAAGTGTATTACTGGGAGGATCTTGAGAATCTCTTTTTCCCTGCACCGAAAAAAAATAATCAAAAGCTTTAGACAATTTGAAATTAATTTGATACAAGTACATTGAAACATTATCAATCACTGAACCGAGGCTCCTACAAAGTTGAGGCAACCTTTCCAAAACTACAAGTTATATCAAAGTTGTTTATCTGAACAATGGTACAAAGTACAGTCAACAAGATCTTGCAAGATATGCTGGCAAGTATTTCGAAAATCCTTGACGATTTGTTGAGGAAAGAAAGATGAAAAGATTAATAGAATTGACTGGTATTCATATATTTCAAAATCAGGTAACACAGATATTTGAATTGATATCACATGTGACAGAAAGGATAGGAAAGTTGAAGCTCATGTTTGAATTATTCTTTGTGCCAAAATGGCCTCTCACTTTCATAGAAATTGTGCAGATTTCCCAAAGGAGAATACTTTTCCTCACCTTTCATTGATTTTGAATTGTTCACTTTTAGGTTAAAATTGTTTCCCTCCTAAAAAGATGGAATTTTTTTGCCCCTGGTTTCTCTCTCAAACAGCCAATTTTTTAACCAACTTCCCATTCAGTCACTTATCCAAGGAAAATGAGAACAAATGCACCAGAAGAATCTTTTTCCAGCAACTATATTTCTATCCGGAAAATGAGCGTGCGCGCACACCACAAAATTCTTTCTCCAGCAACTATATTTCCATCAAGGGCCACTAAGGCTCTTTTTGGCACATCCAGAGTAGGCATCGGCAACAAGCCGGCCCAACCAGTGGAAATAGGGACCAAGCCCGGCTCGCAGGCCTTTCTGGCCAACAGGCCTGGGCCGGGTGTGGGGCATAAAATCCAGGCCCAGACCCTACCCACGGGCCCAAACCTGCAAGGGGCATCTGCACCCCCCCCCCCCCCCCCCCATTTTACATTGCCCCCCTTCACCCAGGCCCATGGGCATACAGGCTGACCCCTGGGTCGGACCCAGGCAAGGCCCGGGCTCGACCGTGTTTTTGCCCTACAAGCCCAGGCCGGGCGGGTCAGGGTTGCGGGCTTCGGACCAATGTTGATGCTTAATCCAGATTCCAGAATAGCTGATGGAATATATCACATTTTATATAGCAATGACATTGGAATCTCCCTTACATAGTCCTTGCTATTTACAGACTCGGTCCTAAAGTAAATTTTTTTTTGTCCACACGATGGAGGAGAGAATCGGAGATCAACTCCAAAGAACAAGGAAAAAAATGGGAATCTGGGACAGCCTCCATTGATTTCTCAACTGTAGATTAAGAAAGAATGAGATAATGAGGAAGAATGGAGTACAAGAAATATAGAGGGAATATCATTTATACAAACCTCCATTGGTGTCTATTAAAAAAGTAGAAGAGTGGATGTATTTTTCAACAAACAAAAAAGAAGAATGAAAATCAATTAGAGGAGGGAGGGAAAGGTTCTCCCACGTCTCCATGTTTCGCCCATGAAAGGATAGAGAATACAGATGAGCAAAAGGATTTGAGGGATGGGGGGGGGGGGATTCCAGATTCTAGTTACAACCAATCTCCCACATAAGTAAATAATCGAAGAAATCCTTAAATTTTGAAAGGAGTTTGTGATGAGAGGAAGAGAACATTCCAAATTGTAAAACCATAAGCAATTATGGCTTTTAAATACCATTGAAATCAATCTATTTAGATTAATTCTGCTCACTTCAGTGAGAACCTCACATCAACACACGAAACCACCTAAATGTGAATTTTGAAAAGATTTATGGCATTCCTTTTCACATAAATAGATGCATACACTGCGTCAATAGTCAATATATTTCTGCACAACCTTCTACAAAACTTGGGGAATCCTTGGACTTTCTCAGGTCATAGATAGCCAAATCCATGTTTATTATGTTCTCTTAAGATCTCCAATAGGTAATTTTATAGAGTCGGATGAATCCTCTTTGTTTATCTCTACCCTCTAATGAGTTTCAAAAGTAATTTCCTTACACATCCATCCCCTCACAGGCTGCATTCTGGTTACAACCAACCTATCAAGTCCTCAAGCATGTTTAACCTTTGATCCTCACCTCACCATAGAACTTGTTCATATGAACCTGGGACCTCATATAACTATGACTGCATCATACTTGCAATATGATAAATAAAATTTAACACATTTGAGTTGAGTAAATTTGCATGGATTATCAAAGATATGAATATATTGAAGTTACAGATGTTACTCTGCAATCACTAAAGAAGGGCCTGGGCATAGGCAAGAAATCATTCTATATCAGATATATGTTCGAGAACATTATTCTCTCAGAGAAAAGAAATTGTCCAACAATAAAGATAACATTTAAAATAGATCTTACAGAATAAGATGCCATGCATCAATATCATCTTACGGTCAAAACTCAACAGAGTAAAAACCAGGTTCTCCTTTAAAAAAATTATGTTAGTACACACGTTTATCAAAGATGTGTCCACAAAGCAACTTCAATAAAGAAGTGAAAACATACTTTGATCCCATTAATTGATGCTCCACCTGAACTGGAAGGCAGCTCATCTACGTCGTCGTCAGAATCATCATCCTCATCAGGAAGTCGGACAACATAATCCTTTGAATTCTGCAAAGTATATTTATCAGCAATTAATTTTCACATAGAAATTAATTTTCGCATAGACTATGCAATGCACTATGGCATTTTAACTTGATATATACAATATCAGCAGGAAGGATGTGAATATACTGACATGGAAAACAATTGATTTTATAAGAGCCTCATCCTCTTCCAACAATTTCTTCTCCTGCCAGGACATAAAACCATAAAAAGTCAAAGATTAAATAGTTATTACATCAAAATGAAGCAATTATTTAACTTCCGATACATATCACATTAGCCGATGATAGTGCAGTAAATGCTCCCTCAGTAAAGCAAATAAAGAAAACATGTACCCTTCCTGAAATTCACATACACAAAGTAAATCTACTTCCTATGAGATGACCATAATCACCTCTTGGTGAAAGATCATTGCACACAGAATACATTCCATCATATTTGAATAGATGAATCCTTTGAGTTCTGAATGTAGAGAGTATGGAGGCTGCAGAAAAAATTTGGTAGGAGGCTACTAATCCCAGAGAAAATGGATGCATAATGAGGCATCAATGAAAGACAATTCCCTCTGCTCAATCCATCCAAAAATTATATGATTTTTAAACAAATTTATGACATCACAGCATCCACAGGAGTGTCTAAAACAAAGAAAAATGCACAGATGTTGAGAGTTGATCCTTCAATGTCCCTGAACAAAGGACAATGTCATTCTGTAGGGTTAAAGTGTATCATTAAAAAATTCAAAAAACACGGAAGGCCACTGGAACATACAACCCCAGCAAATAATGGTTATTCTATGTAGGAAATGGGCCCATACGATTTTTCTACAACAATGTTGCATCATTCCTAATATTATACCAATGAGGCAATGACACAACAGTAATTGTATGCATGAAAGACACATTCATTTGATAACCAAACAAGGACTTTTATGGATCATTTTACAACCACAATGGGGCTTTTACTTAATTTTAGGCATTGAATAGAACCATATATTAACTCAATTGGTCTGGAGGGCGGCAAGCATTATTCATAGAAGAGCTTGAGAGTAATGACTGTGGTAATGACAAGATACAAAAGAACAGATGTGAAAGGGAAAAAAATAGCAAGAAATAGTCAAACCTTTTCCTCCCGTGTTCGTTGCAGGGCCTCGAGCATCTCATCAACACTCACACCAGCATGTCTTGACTGCATAACCATGGACAATAAAAAAATGTTATGAACTGCACAAATAGGCTTCAAATATCAACACCACTCATTTCGCCATAAGAAAGGTAAACAGTTCAAACAGATCATTACCCTCATAGATTTCATCTCCTCCAATGCAGCTAGAATGTCCATATCCATTTTTGAGTCCGTCGACTTGTTCTCAAGTGACTTCATCGCATCACCCATCTCTTCGGCCATCCTTTTATTCTTTTCCTTTTCAGCTTCCTATTAAAAAAAAGGTAAATCATCAGCTGAATTAAGGACAAAATTCCAAAACAAGAACAAGGAAAAATTGAATGAAAATAATTAACAATATCATATTGCCGACCTCTTCCTCATTACGCCAAGGTTCATAATTGCGAGAAGCTCCTGACTCGACAACATAATCAGAATTTTTTGGGTCGGTCTTCATAGTCAATTCTGCTGAACATTTGGTACATTTGAAGTAGAATCTGAATATCTGGATCCCCAAGTACTTCTGCAATTATAGAACAAGTATTGAGTATACAAGAAGCATGGGTACCATAAGAACCAGAAAATAAGTGTTGAAATAGTCCACAAAATTAACAAAGAAGAAGCAAAATGCAAACAATAGATATAAGAACACATCCATTTCATTTAACCATCATGAAAAGTTCTTTCAAGAAATAATTATAGGATTTTATATTTCATATTCTACTTATACAAGGTTAAGATTGCACGACCTTGTGCTTAAAAAGGTCTTGTGCATCTATCTTAGTTGTTAAAATGTGTTTATTGAGGATGTCAGATTTATTTCACTTATCAGTTATCACTCTGATTGTTCAAGGAATGTCAAAGGGATATGACGATAACCACCCTATTAATGGTTGTGATTATCAAGGCATCACATAGACACCTGAAGACTTTAACATATATCATTATGTACAAAACATCGACCTTTAGCAACTAATGCATTAGAAAAGTTTTAGTCTACGACGCTGCATCAGCACGATGCACTAAATAACAAAATATGAAAATACAAATAAAGAAATACAAACTTTCGGGAAGTTCGATATCAAACCAATTTTCAAGAAAAAACCACAGCTATCATTACTATCAGTCTAAAGGCAGGTTCTTTATTCTCATCAGCGTCTTGGTTTAGAGCATATTCAAATTCAATCATTCATTTTGGCCCAAAAATCGCGAAAATTTTATTTCTCTTGTGCTTATAGTAGGATTGAGTTCAAACCCAATTCAAGTTAAGTTGGGAGCTAATACTTTAAGTCATCAGAACTGATCTTCATGTGCCAATGCAGCTAAAATCCCTACTTGAGAAACAAATACAAAACAAAAACACTCAAAATTTCAATACAACATTCAATTCATGATAACCCCCCTAATTTGGCACCGCAATCGAAACGAACAGACAAAATCATCACAAATCATGCGCGAATATCGATGCACAGAGAGAGGGAGATAGTGAATACCTCGCCCTCGACATCCTCCTTGCGGGAGTTGAACTTGGTCCCCTTGTAGATGTACTGACCACATGTCCCGCAACGGATGCTCATCGGAAGCATCATCCGAACCTTTATCTGCTGGTTCTTGGGCTGCCTCCTCCTCGGGATCGCCGCCGGATCGAAATCCGGCGGGTAGTATTTGTTCAGGACCTTCCTCTCTCCCATCTTCCCCTTCTCCTCGGCCTTCCAATGAAACCAGGAAACAAGAACCCTAACCCTAACAACCCAAACGGAGTCGATCGAGAGACCCAAAAGCGAGGCGGTTGCAATTTTAGGTCGGGCACATCTATTCCCACCCGTCTATTTGCTTATCCCCCCCACCCAGAAACAAGAGAAATCCAAAAAAATAATTTCTCGGAAACCATTAACCCCACCAAAATAAACAGAACATCGACTACGGCACACCGACTCCCTCGTCGCCTGATCTCATCGACGGCCTCCTCTCCTCTCCAACGTGATCGCCTCCTCCACCGCCGAAGCCAAAGCCGAAGCGAAATTAGAGACCGATTTGAAAGTCGTCAACGCCGAGCTTGAGAAGGTCCTCTTCCCGGAACCGCCCAAAGACGAGGCGGCCGTCGATGTTGAATCGGACAGTGGGCCTGTCACGGTGTGTCCACTGCAAGGATACCTCTTCGGGTCGCCTGTAGAGATGGCGGAGACGAGGACGGCGAAGAAGGAAGAGCTGTTTATGAGGGCGAAGGAGGTGAAGCTGATGAGAAAGGTCGATGAAGTGGAGGCGAAGAGGGTGGCGGCGGAGGAGAAATCGACGACGGAATCGATCTTGGAGGGGTCACGGAGGCGCGGGCGGTAAGAAGAGGAGATACAAACAGGCGAAGGTAGCTTACCAACTTGACCATAAGGTTAGTCACGGAAAACCCTTTGTCACAAAAAAAATAAAAATAAAAAATAAAAATAAAAATAAAAAAATTGATGAGGGTGGGTTTAGGGTTTGGTCTGTTGTGAATATATATGGTGTGTTAAGAAAATGGTGGGTTAATTTGTATGGTGGGATCCGTATGATTCGAGAATGCATCTCAACAGCGAAAGCCTCAGTTCTTGTCAATCGAAAACCTTGTGGCTTTTTCCATATTAACAAAGGTCTACGTCAAGGAGACCCTTTGTCCCCCATTCTTTTCACAGTAGTTGCTAATGCTTTTAGCCGTATGATGAAGATCGCGGAGGCTGAAGGGTGGGTCGAGGGCCTACGCATTTGTCAGGAGGGGCCTACTACATCCCACGTTCAATATGCAGATGACACTGTGGTGCTTTGTGCAGCAAACTCGCGCTCCATCCGAGGGGTAAAATTCGTATGCAAATGTTTTGAATTTCTATCAGGACTACGCATAAACTTCCAAAAGAGTGAGTTGCTCGGGATCCACGTGACGGAAGAGGAGACGGCAGAGTTCACGGAAATCTTCGGGTGTCGAGTCCAACATTTTCCCACCCGCTTGCTTGGGCTCCCATTGCATTTGGGTAAGCTTCGGAAGATGGATTGGCATCCCCTCATAAACAAATTTGAGCAGCGGCTTGATGGGTGGCGTAGTAAGTCGTTGAGCCTCGGTGGGCGATTAACGCTCCTTCAGTCAGTGATGTCGAACCTCCCAATTTTTTTCTTCTCTATTTTAAGGTGCCAGCAGGCATATTGCAGAAGATTGATGGCATCCGAAGGCGTTTTTTGTGGAACGGTGCGACTCGAGAGGGGAGAAAGGTTCACCTTGTTAAATGGGATCGGGTCTGTAGTAGAAAACGACTGGGAGGGGCTGGTTTGTTGAACCTTGGAGACATGAACAAGGCTCTACTCAGTAAATGGCGGTGGAGATGGCTCTCCAATCGGGAGCTGCTATGGTGTCGACTCCTCGAGGCGCGTCATAGGTGCGGAGGTCCTTCTAAGCGGTTCCCGAGTGCATACAGCAGAGTCTCATCATTATGGGCAAATATTTTAACATACACAGATGGCTTCCTCGAGGCGGTGTGCTGGAAAGTAGGTGATGGAAACGCCACGAACTTCTGGCATGATACTTGGCTTGGCGAGAATGCGTTGAAGGTGCGTTTTACAGAGTTATTCCAACTTTCAAGGGTTAAAAATGGCTCTGTCAAAAGCTTCTGGAACCCGAGACATACCCGCTGGGAAGTGAAGTTTCGAAGGCGTTTGGGAGAGGAGGAAGCTGCTCTATATGCGGACCTACTTCGCGAACTTAATACGGTGGTGCTCGCGGTAGGAGAGGAGGACACTGTGGTGTGGCGGCCCCAGCCCCGGCATCACTTTACCGTTCGTGCATGCTATGATTGGTGGCGAAGAGAACAACCTCGATATGAATCAACAGCTTCAAAGTTTAGGGAGATATGGAGACCAAAGATTCCTCTTAAAGTTCGCGCTTTCTCTTGGTTGATGTATCAGGAGAAAATCCTTACAAAGGTTTATCGCGCGAGATGGGCACCTCTTGCAGACCGTTCATGCTTCTTTTGCCACACAGAGGATGAGACCGTAGTTCATCTTTTGATTCTCTGCCCACTAGCTCGGAAGATTTGGCACCTGTTGCAAGGAGTGACAGGTTTGGATGCTAATTTTTCTTCATTACAGGAGATGTGGGAGGCGAGAAGAAGACTAGCGGCTCGTGGAGATCGAAGTGCGAAGGCCAAGGTCTCTCAATTTTTTATCCCCGCAGTGGTTTGGGCACTCTGGTTAGCCTGTAACCACTCCCTGTTCCGAGGTGCCACAGTGTATTATGAGAATATTTGGGATTCTGTTGTTAATAGTATTAAGGCATGGGGACAAGCTTGTGTGGGGGCAAGCAGAGTTTTGTATATAGAGGGCAAAATTGTGGTAGAAGAGTGATATATACATAAGTTTTCTATGTGGTCGGTAGACCTCTCTTCTACCAGCCCTGTGGCTTGGTTGCATTTGTATTTGGGCATATCGACTTAATTAATATTATGGCATATGCCTACCATTTCAGTCAAAAAAAAAATTTGTATAGTGGGATCAGTTATTAAGATGGTGGGTCTAGACTTTCCCTTTTTGGTCACCGGTTGACTATATATTGATTGGCCCTTTTGAAGTTGTTCTAGCCTAATTCATTTCACATATTTACTTGTTTTTTTTTTTTAAATATACCTCTTATATTTTCATAATGGATTTTAGAATTTCTGAATTAAGCGATCGAATGTCACGTGGCAACTTATGGCGAGATTTTTTTTGGGAAAAATTCATATAACCCCCTGGAATCTGACTAAAATTCATGTAACCCCTTGAAAACACCTAGTAAATCTAAATTACCCCCTCAATAATTTTTTTTAATATATGATAAATCCCCTGAATAATTTTTTTTAATATATGATAAATATTTTACACATATTTTATTTAGTTAACCCTGACTGAAAACACGATATACTAAAAAACCACTGCAATGGGTTAAAAAGGTAAAACATTATATGAAAATGATAATTTTACCCTCTCTGAATATATTTTAAAACTCTATCCAGAGAGATAAAATCATCATTTATATATGATTTTTCACATTTTTAATGCATTGTAGGTTCTTGGTATACATTATTTTTTATCAGGGTTAACCAAACATAATATTTACAAAATATTTATCATCTGTAAATGTAAATTTTTTTTAGGTGGCTATTTGGATTTACTATATGTTTTCAAAGGGTTATATGGATTTTAAGAAAAGTCAATGGATCATATGGATTTCAATAAGTTTACAAGGGGTTAAATGGATTTTTCCCTTTACTTTTATCGTGGGATAAATTTTAGATTGATTTATAAGTGTGTGTTTGCAGTATAATTGTGGTCATATTTTCAAGGGTCGGGGTGGACCCGGACCTGACCTTTGAAAATGTGGACCCGGACCCGTCGGACCTAGGTCGGGTTGGGGTCTGACCCAACCCGTTCCGAATATGGTTAATAAAAAAAAAGGGAGAACTTATAAAATTGTTTACCTTATCATTCTATTAGAAAATTTTTGTATAAAGTATTAATTTTAAGCTTTCTAAATTGATGTCCTAACATTATGTTTCAATATATTTTTGTACAATTCAAAACAATAAACACTTACATATAACATTCAAAGTAAACAAAAATCTGAACAATATAATAATGAATTAAAAAGGAGAGTAAATGGTTATTTGTGTCACAAAGTAAAGTTTCAAGACAATAGACACTACATATTAATCTAAACAACATTCAAAACAATAAACACTAACATATTAATCTAAACAATGAACATAAAATCATGCAACAAAATAATTAATTATACAAATTCAAAAGCTCATAAATTAACAAGGCTTGTCAACATGTGGGTTTAGTTTGTTATGGTATAATTTATAGGCTTGATTATAGACTTATGAATACAAAAATGAATTAAAACTTATACTTGTAATCTGATAAATAAAAAACAAAATTATGGGTCAACTAATACTAATAATCTTGTAATATATGAGTATATACTAATAAACAGTTGGGTTTCGGGTCCAACGGGTCGAGGCGGGTGGACCCAGATCCAACCCGTTTGTATGTTCGAGTTCAAATTGAGTCGGATAGATTACACGTATAATCGGGTCCGGGTCTGGTTGGGTTCAGATCTGAACCTGATCCGTTGATAACCCTACCATTCATGTTTGTTATCACACTTTCTTCACCATATTTATTATTATTGTTACTTCTTAAAGTTCATAATGGTGAGATGCGTATTAGTATTATTTTTTATCATTATATTATTATTTTATTATCATTTGGGGGTGAGGCACAAGAAAGGAATGAGGAAAAGTAGAGGGAAATAAATTTTAAAACTATTTGTTTGAGGAGAATAAATCTTGATAATTATGTGTTGATAAATTAGATATACCTGATAACTATTATAGATAGCAACTAAAATTGTTTATTAGAATTTATCCATATCAATTGATAAAAATACTATTTCGTATAATTTTAAAAGTTATAATAAAAAAATTATCAATATTTTCACACATATTCCAAAACATTTCAAATCTATCACTATTTCTCACATTATTTATAAACACAAGTAATTTTAAAGGGCATAATTATTATTTAAAAGTTATAATAAACTCTTATTAATATGTTATCCGCCACTTATTCTCACTTTATCTATTGTGAATCAAACAATAAAAAATATTACTGTTATGTTTCTATTGGATTACTTTTATTGAAATTATGTGGATCGTTATCTATCATGATATAATTATTAAATACAAATAATTCTATAGTCCCATTTAAATCCCACTGGAGAATTCATTATAATAACACCGTGGATTCAAACAAAATTTGAGCATATGTGTACACAACAAAAACAATTATTATAAAACTATTTTTTTTTTGTATTTGAGAAGCTCCAAAAAATAATGTCGTTCTTCCACTCTCTTATGGAGTTTCATCACGGTCTCAAACAAACCTATGTCATGATCAAACGGTGTTAAATTGTGAAATATATTATTCACGTTTCCGATTATATCTTAAAATAAAGTGTTGTTACGCATATTTTTTTTTCACACTCAATTTCAGTTATACATGCATTGTTACAAAAAAATCACTGAAACATATATTCATATTAACAAATTTTTTTTACATTTTTTATAAATGCATCAATATAATTTATTAAAATGAATATTTTATTTTTTATAAAACTATATATCTTATTATTAGATGAATTATATTATTTTTAAAAAAATTAAATAAAATAATTGATGTTGAAAACAGGGTCATCCTAGAAAAAAATAAAACTAGTTTCCTCTGATCCATGAAATAACATGCGGCCGTTTCCATCTAGCGGTAACTTCCCGCACGTCTATTTTAAGTGGCGCGACTTCCGCCGTAACAGATTACCATTGGATACATAAAATTACCCATCGAAAAATAAAAATAAAAAACCGACACTTCACATCTTCCTTGGCAGTCCATGGACCCCCGAATCTCCGATTCCTCCTCTTAAAACCCTAATTTTCCAAATCTCCCGCCGAAAAGCCAAACCATAATCTCCCAGATCCACCCCAAACCCTACCCTTCCAAAACCCTAATTTCGAAGATGCCCTCCCTAGTCTCGCCGGGGAAGATCCTCCGGATGGAGCTGGAGAACTTCAAGTCCTACAAGGGCACCCAGGTCATCGGCCCCTTCCACGACTTCACGGCCATAATCGGCCCCAATGGTTCCGGGAAGTCGAACCTGATGGACGCCATAAGCTTTGTCCTTGGCGTCCGGTCGGGGCAGCTCCGCGGGACCCAGTTGAAGGACTTCATATACGCGTTCGACGACAGGGAGAAGGAGCAGTCCGGGCGGAGGGCCTCCGTCCGGCTTGTTTTTCAGTTGGGGAGTGGGACGGAGGTCCAGTTCTCGAGGGCCATCACGGGGTCCGGCGGAGCGGAGTACAGGATCGACGGGAGGCCTGTCTCGTATGACGAGTACACTTCGAGGTTGAAATCGCTTGGGATCCTCGTTAAGGCTCGCAACTTTCTCGTTTTTCAGGTGATTCTTTTGATGCGCTGTATGGGATTGAAGTTTTACCTGCCTTGTTTAAATGTTTTAAAGTTTATGTCTTAATTTTTTTAGAAGGTTGACCACTGAGAAAAAAGTTTGATATTTTTGATACTATGATTGTAATCTGTTATATTCCTTTCTAGTTTCGGGGAATTTACAAAATGTTCCCATGACAAAGTGCAATTCTTACCAAAAGGTCACTGTCTTTGTGCTACCCAGATTACTCGATCAAGAGCCGTAAGACCAGAATTAGAATGATTAGGAATTTAGGGTAGTTGTTGCATTATTTTGTTTGAATCCTACTTCAGTTACACTTTTCTTCACCTAATAGTGTACATTCTTTTACACTTGCTATATATAGTTTGCCTTACAATCCTGTTTCTCTTCGATTTAAATTTTTGTGCCCTAGGGTGATGTAGAAAACATAGCCTCAAAGAGTCCCAAGGAGCTTACAGCGCTTCTTGAGCATATCTCTGGATCAGAGGAGCTTAAGAAGGATTATGAGGATTTGGAGGAGCAGAAGGCCAGGGCAGAGGAAAAATCAGCACTCGCATATCAGAAGAAGAAAACGATAGTAATGGAGAGAAAGCAGAAGAAAGCACAGAAGGAAGAGGCCGAAAAACATATGCGCTTGCAAGGTCAACTGGTATGCATCATGAATTTTGAAGATGATCAGTTTATACACGTTTTTGGCATTTAAAATTGTTAGTAGGTCACCTGTTTTTTGAGAAAAAATTATTTTGTTGGAATTTTGTTCCCCCAGTAGTTATGCAGAATATTTATTTGTCTGACAAATGCTGCATATGAAGTTATGAAAAACCAGTGCATAGTATGATTTACATGTGAATTATAAACAGCTGCCCGAGCTGCATCTCTGTGTGTGCGCGCGCGCGTAAATAGCCTTGTGTGGTTAAACTTAAACCTATAACACCTGTCTTTCCATTGTTTTTTTCTCTCGAAATGTTCTAAAGCGAGGATTAGTTTATGAATTGGAGTATTCTTATTTAACTGCAGAAATCTTTGAGAAAGGAACACTTTTTGTGGCAACTTTTGAACATTGAAAAAAACACAAAGAAGATCAATGATGAACTTGAGGCTGAAAATAGAATTTTAGAGGATATTCTGGATGAACAGAAGGCATGCGACCTTGAAGTGAGTGTTAAACAGAAAGAACAAGCAGGATATCTGAAGGAGATGACTTTATGCGAGAAAAAGATTGCAAAGAAAAAAATGGAACTTGATAAGAAGGTATTTTTTTTCTCATTCTGATTGATTTTCATCTGTATCTTTGGATTTATGCTTACAATTTCTTTAACTTTTAATTTTCCTATGTGGTCTCCTTGTCATCGTGTTAGAATTAAGTTTCCATTAGATAATATTTTCCTTCTTATTCTAAATTTGATATTATTTTTTTTATATATTTTACCTGATTTTGTGTTAAAGTTGGTAAAAAAAAAATCTATCTATTGACTTTTACATGAAAGTTGTTCTCCTGATATCTGTGATAATTTGTATCTTTTATTTTGTACTTTTTTTGATCAGGTGATATGTTATAGAAAAGTAGGACTGATTGGTAAATTAATTATTTTGTGAATATAAAATAAGGCATTATATATAATTAATTAATAAACAAATACCCCTTGTCCAAAGAAGATGAGAGATTGCCAATGTTCGGGTAAATCAAAACAAGTCAGCCTACACCTTCCTACTACAAAATAGGCTAGACCCCTTACATGTTCATTCCAAGATCCATCTTCCTCCCGCAAAAATCTTGGTAAATTAGTTATGCTCCAGGTCTCTGTCTTTTGGAACCTTGAAAGTGTATTGTGTTTGTACTCATCAGCATAACCTGGTATTCTGGGTGTGAAATAACATTTCTGATATTCCAAATTTCTGGTTTGGTAATTTTGTCTTCTTGGTCTGCTGAAATTGGTGACCTTTCCTTCATTTCAATGTAATCATGTTGAAGATCTGAGAATGATGCTCACTTTTCTGTCTTGTATTTTCACCTTTTTTTTTGGGAAAAGGATATAGGAGCAATCTTATTAATAAAAGATGCTCCGAAACAAAGGAGACAAGGGACTTCTAAATGAACATATTAGAAGGAAGAAAGAAAACGTAAAGGAAGAAAAATAACACCCCAGAAAGGGGAGAACCCCACAATACTACTGCAGCTTCATCTCATGTCTTTTAGTTTCATGTTAGTGCTCACTGACTAATTTTATTAATAACAAGCATCTTTTCATAATAAAATATATAATTCTTGGCTAATCTTCATCATGCACTCGATTTTCAGCAACCAGAACTTCTTAAACTAAAAGAGGAAATATCTCGCATAAATTCTAAAGTCAAAAGTAAGAAGAAGGAGCTAGATAGAAAGAAGGCAGAGCAGAAGAAGCATGAGAAAGAGATTCGGAAGTTACAGAAGGACTTGCTTGAGGTCACTGAGGCAATCCGTCAGTTGAATGAGAAAGGAAAGGATGGAGCTGGAAAACTTCAACTAGCTGACACTCAGCTTAATGAGTATCACAGGATGTAAGTTCAAAGTCTTTTTGGCTTGTCAAGGGAGAAGTTATTTACCTTTTAATTACAGTTTGTATCTGTACATCTATTCCATCTGGTTCACATCCAAACGATACAATACATGAATCAACCATGATAACCATTCTTTTCCATAATTCAAATTTCAGATGCACATATAGATATGATCATCTTTCTTAGGTCCAATGGTTGTTCAATTACACGTTTAGAAATGTTTTTTTTTTTCTTGATTTTTAATGGTTAGCATGTTCGACTGTATTCTTAACTTCGAGAAAGTAATGATATTGCAAGTTTGTTTTCTGTCATCATTTACTCTTGTCTCGTCCCATTATGCAAAGTGAAATTTTAACAAAATTCCCCTGATGTAGGATATTGATTCACAAATTTTTATATGCACTGTATACTCTGGTTGGACATTAATCTGAATCAGAAGTTCTTGGGACAATGGAAATGTAACACAGATGCAAGATAGATTCCTAATAACATAATATGACATAAGACATTGAAATTTGACTCTTGATGAGAGATTTTGTTGAGATTGTTGACTGGGATCTAATTTTTTGTTGGTTTGAATGCTGTTCTCCCATGAGATGCCACCTGTATCTTCATTGGCTATATAAATCAATGATACATGATACATCATGCAGCTTTAGTAAGCTTCAAGATATAATATAATAAATGTTATTTGGATCTCAAAGACCTAGCATTGTTATTAACTCTGTCAGAAGATATGTAAACGAGTGATGGTTTAAGGATTCTATGCTAGACATTCCATGGGTTTTGAGACATGAATTTGTTGATCTGTACCATTCAATAATCATATGTTTCCTATATCATATATCCGTTGTCTGATTCACTAAACATACATGCTTACTTTTCATATTATCTAGTAAGCATACATATTCTTCCAGTGGTTGATATATTCTAATTTAACATCAGTTTCAGTTTTACTTCATGTACTTTCCTAAAAACCATATATCAATCTTATTTTTTAGCAAGGAAGATGCTGGGACAAAAACTGCGAAACTGAGAGATGAAAAAGAAGTTTATGATAGGCAGCTTCATGCTGACAAGGAAGCTCATCAAAATTTGGAAGAAAATCTTCAGCAGTTGATTAACCGGGAGAAAGAGTTGTTATCACAGCAAAAACAGATGGAAAATAGGCTCGGAAAGATCCGCGACTCAATTAAGAAACATGAGAAAGATCTTTCTAGTGTAAGGAGCGAATTGCTTGAGTTTACAAAAAAGGGCAAAAAATCTGGGTTAGTTAATCATACCTGTGCATACTCACATATTTTCTTTTTAAAAGCTAAGCACCATATGAAGATATTTTGGAAGGCTCACTTCATCATTATCCACTTTTTGTTGAGGATTGATTCGACTGAAGCAAGGCCCAATTTCTCTCATGCAGGAGTAAATATCAGAATCTGAAGGAGAAGATTGATGAGGTAGAGACTCAGTTGCGGGAGTTGAAGGCCAACAAACATGAGAGTGAACGAGATGCACGATCTTCTGAAGCAGTTGAGAGTCTTAAACGCCTCTTTTCAGGAGTCCATGGTCGAATGACCGATCTTTGCAGACCGATACAGGCAAAGTACAGGCTTGCCGTTACCGTTGCTATGGGTAAACTTATGGATGCTGTTGTAGTTGAAGATGAAAATACAGGAAAAGAATGCATAAAGGTACTTTGCACGTCATTTGTCTAGTAACCTGATTTTCAACTTTCAAGATATTTGTTCCATAAATTATTAAGGTCTGATGTTTTAGCCCCCATGCTTTCTGAATCCAGGTTACGTATGAATGGGAAATTTGTAATTG
Organism: Acorus calamus; assembly: GCA_030737845.1. Taxonomy (NCBI): domain Eukaryota; kingdom Viridiplantae; phylum Streptophyta; class Magnoliopsida; order Acorales; family Acoraceae; genus Acorus; species Acorus calamus. The sequence goes on from CM060875.1 coordinate 33,325,322, forward strand.
AACAGTATTTGGGGTTGGTCTCAACCAACGAAAGATCACATCATTTCTTATTGTTCTTATTAGATAATCCAAGTGATACGATGAATTTATCCTTTATATATATATAATACATGCACACACACACACACAAAGTGATACTGGGAATAAGAACTGTGATTCAATTGCCAAGGATCACATCAATTCTTATTGTTCTTATTAGATAATCCAAGTGATATGATGAATTTATAGACACACACACACACACACAAAGTGATACTGGGAATGAGAACTGTGATTCAATTGCCACGAGTTTCATGTTAGCTCTTTGCATAGTCAGCATCTTTATCTGAATATTCTGTAGAATCGGTTTATTCTATTACTAATTATGTTCTATCATCGTGATTTACTGGTAACTTGATGTCCTACATGAGTTCTTAAGTTATTATGAAGTGCAAGTTATTATGAAGTGCTATAAAGTCAAGTGATTTAACTCATGTTCTTGTTTCAGTATTTGAAGGATCAAAGATATCCTCCTCTGACGTTCATCCCAATTCAGTCAGTGCGTGTGAAGCCAATAGCAGAAAAGCTGCGTGCAATGGGTGGAACTGCAAAGCTGGTTTTTGATATCATTCAGTATCTTTTTGCCCAGTGCTGTTTTTTTGGCATTAAGGGATGAATAATCTGGATAATGGCAGTGTATTCCTCATTTTTACGTCACATTATGCACTCACTATCTAAATTGTTATAGCGAATTATTGTTTTTGTTGCTCACATTAACAAAACAGCAGAAGTCAACTGTGTTACCACCCAGCCTGACAGTGAGACAGTCAAATGAGATTTTAAATATACTTTGATTGAAGGTTATGTTTTGCACTTTTCATTTCATTTCTTGTCAAGGAGTGATACTTTGTATTGCTCTGTATCTGCTGACCAGTTCCGCTAATTTCAAATGTTACATATAATGTGCTTTCCCATAGGATATGTGGACTGAGTTTTAATCTCACCATTCACCTTGTTTGGGTGATTCTCAGTGGGTTTTGAAAATGATGATATTCTTTGTAATCCTTGAGCATCCCACTGCAACATCCTGCTGCATCCACTCAAAATAGCTCCCATCATATTTAAGTTCTGTATTGATGTGTGATATGGATGGAAAAGATGATCACTTCTGGGATTTAAACCGTACACACCCAAACACAAAAAAACAAACCAGCGTTGTTGAGTGTTAAGGCATGTTCTCTCTGAGTGTGTAATAGCAGTTCCCCCACATGTCTGCACACACTGACAAATATGTGCACATGCTCATACTAACAGATACACAGAGTAGGATACTGCATTAGACTCCTTTTACTCCTTTTTGTGCAAATTACTCTGTTTTCCATGTGTAATTGACAAGTTTGAGGAAAAGTTGCATCCTTCTGTGATTGCATTATCTGTTCATTTGATAAACAAAAGTGATACTAATATATGGGTGTTGTTTGTCTTGCTTGATTCATGTGCTTGACTTTTAGAGTATGGAAGCACACTTTTCTGTATATTTTTGTCTTAACTTTGAAAGATTTGATCCGGCCTTGGAGAAGGCTATCGTATATGCCGTCGGAAATACCCTAGTTTGTGATGGCCTTGAAGAAGCGAAGATTCTTAGCTGGAGTGGGGAGAGGTATAAGGGTAATGGTTATATACGTGCTCTGTGCATTTTTTTCTTTTATTTCTTATAGTATGTGGGTTTATATAATATTTCTTCTATGATTGCAGTGGTTACAGTTGATGGAATCCTTTTAACTAAGGCGGGTACGATGACTGGTGGGCTCAGTAGCGGAATGGAAGCCAGGTCACACAAATGGGATGATAAAACAATTGAAAGTTTGTATACCTTTTGTTCATTTACAATGTTAATAAACTAGATTTCTATAGTTCTATATATTTTAAATCTTTTTTTCCACAGCACTTAAAAAGAACAAAGCAAAGCTTGAGGCTGAAATGGAAGAGCTTGGATCACTTCGAGAGTGGAAAATGAAAGAGTCCGAGGCAAGGGAAAAGGCCACTGGAATTGAAAAGAAGATCGAATACTCAAAGATTGAAATGGTAAATCTGATTGATGTTTACCATTGTTCAGTTAAACTAAGTCAAATCTTGGATAATTTTAATAACTTTCTTACACAATATGTTACTGTTAGTAGGCCTCTTTTGGTATAACACAGTTTGTATCACATGCCACGCACAGAAAAAATCAAACACAGCGAGAGAGTTCTTCCCCCCTCTCCCCCCCTCCAATCGATAGGAAATGTAGGCCGGAGAATTGTCAGAGGTGATGATGTGGCCTGGCCAAGTTCTTCTCATCTTTTTTCCATCATGTTCTTGTTTGTTTGTTGTTTTATCCTTTGAAACGGTGTGGTCTATAATTCTACCGTCTCAATCACCCAATTTTTGCGATAACCCCCCCCCAAAATCGATAGGTCAAACATGACGTGGTGCATTCATTTTGTTGGTTCAATGCACTTTTTAGGAATGTTACATGGGATGGATGTTTGTGAACTTGTGATCACGATGTGTCATATAATACAACTTATTTTTGTCCATGTTTGTCTAATTCCTTTTTGTTAATAAGGAAAATCTTAATACATGTTAGATAATTCAAATATTTTATGACCATGAGGTTTGGGTTCATAGCCCATTCTGTGCTATTAAAAAAAAATTCAACAATTTTATGGATCATTGTCATATCCACATTCATTTAGTTCTTTGCATTCATTTGTAGCTTGTTGTTGTGCTTCGGCTTTATGCCTGTTCATACGATGGTATTGTCTTCTATCATTAATAATTACTCCTCAGGAAAATATTGAGGTAAAATTTTCGAAATTGGAAAAGGAAAAGAAGAATGTTCAGGCGGAGATTGCTCAATTGATACCTGAGCTTGAAAAGGTGTTTCTCAAAGCTATATTTGTGTGCGTGTCTCTCTCTCTATATATATTTATTGTCTGCATCTTTTTGATGTGATATTACACACACAAACTTGCAGCTAAAATCTGTCATTGCTAAAAGAGCCCTAGACATAGAGATGCTTGAGACGAGAATCCATGAGATTACAGATAGAATCTACAAGGACTTTAGCAAGTCTGTTGGTGTCGAAAATATTCGTGAATATGAAGATAAACAAGTCAAGGATGCCAAAGAGATATCTGAAGGAAGGCTGAAATTGAATGCCCAGATGTCAAAAATAAAATACCAGTAAGTACCTGCTTACAGTTGCATTTATTATATTGTACTTGGTAGCAATATATACCTAGATGATGTCTTTCTCTTTTCTTAAATCTTAATTGATTATGGTAAGGTCTAAGTTCAATTTAGTTGGTACTCTAATTTATACTCAAGCGGCATCGCCATTGGCATCCTGGTTGACATTTCTTTTCTCATCAAATGAATTGTGTTGTGTAGTAAAATGACAGATGTCCTTGAGTGTCTTCTGCGTAATACTTTATGATGCAAATTCTATACAAAAGTATAGCTTATGTAACTTATCTACACTGCTACCAAGCAATTTTTTTTCTATTTTTATCCACACTGCATCAGTTAAAAGCTTTTTTTTTTTTGAAAAGGAAAGAATTCCCATTCCAGGCATGCTGCCTAAATGCTTAGATAATTTTAAAAATAGCACTGGAAGGCAAGCCCTATGGTTTGACCATGTGGCATGTCGATATGAATGGCCTTGCCAGGCTACACAATTGTGGCTTTTTTTTTTCTTTTTGTCTAAGGGTTACCTTTGTGAAAGCACAAAGAATTAATTTCATAGAAAATGACAGCAATCCACTTTGCAGGCTGGAATATGAGCAGAAGCGTAACATGGAGGCACCAGTTGCAAAGCTGGATTCTTCAATTGAATCTTTAGAGGAAGAGTTGAAGCAAGTTCGGAAGAAACATTCAGATGCTGAGGTCGACTCAGTAAAATCTACAGACTATATGGATGAGTTGAAGAGAGAAGCTGATGGTACAAACTGAACTTCATGCAATGATAGTTATTGTTTTAGATGTCAATCATGTGCACCATACCAGGTTGAGAAAAGCAAGGGATGGTCATGCCATATGCATCTCAATTTTTGCTCACCCATATTCTATATTCACCTCACTTTGCTACCTTCATGTCCCTCAGACTCATTCCACACAGCTCCTATTGATATGACAATTTGCAGATAAAAAAGAATAGAGGACATATATTGTCACACCCATTATTGACATTCGACCCTTTATCATACATATCTTATTATCAAACAAATGAGTCCTAAAGTAAAAAAAAGAAGAAAAGATATAGATTGTAAGAGTTCATTTGCTTGATGAGTATGAAGAAGATGAATTTAGTAATAGAGTTTGAGCATGCACTCGTTTTATTTAATTTTGAATTTTTTTTGCAACTTATCTATTAGTTGACTCATAATTGTTTACCTTTCCTTAGAATGGAAGTCGAAGGCAGATGAGTGTGAAAGGGACATTGAGGAACAAAAGAAGAAAAATACTGATGTCACTGGAAGAATAGGGAAGTTGAAGCGCCAGATCAATTTGAAGGTTAGATTTTCACGAGTTTCTATGTAGGAAGAAAAATACCGGAAAACATCTTTTCCATTAGGTTGGCTAGCAAGTTTTATTTCAATATTCCACAACAGTACAATAATAACTCCATATCTTTTTCCTGTATCTTGTGGCAGTTATTGTTGCTTAAAAGATTTTTTAATATAATTGGGTGTTCTGTATAAATAATCTATGTGATCTCATCCCCCATAGGAGTATTGAGACTGGATCAGAAGAAAAAAAAACTGACGGATTTTGGATTGATGCAGACAAAGATCTGAGGCAATTCTGAACTATAAAATAATAAGAGAAATATAGGAAAAAGTGTGCTAAAACATTGTTTCAAAAGTGTGAAAAGACCGAAACAATAAGAACAATATTCCACACTCAGGTGGGTGTGAAATGTGGAGAATGTTATCCAAATCTAACTTAGAATATCAAACAATGATTTTATTCTCTTACATTAAAATGAACTAAGAGCAATGTAAACATCCATTCATCCTTAAATTTCTCCCTTACACACCCTGCTTTTCGTTCCTCCTCACAAGCATAGGCATATGCTCCAACTTGATCAAAATTAAGATTGTAAAATAAATCTATATCATAACACTACTGAAGGCCTCCCCCCCCCGGCCCAATTTTTTTTAGGATTGAGCCTTTTCTCATTATAAGAGTTCACTTGATTAAATCTTCCCGGGGTGTGCTTGTGCCATTGAGGAAGTGTGGGAAAGTGCAATCATCAAAATTCTTGTTGTTTGTGCTACAGTGTCAGAGCAAAAGTTGTCCGTAATGTAATTTCTAGAAATGTAAGGATCACCAAAAGAAAATTAAATCTGTTTGATGTATTTCTATTCATTCTTCTCAAGATTTAATTCTTTTATAAGGATTTTTTATTATTTTCTGTACTTTATGTTTCTCCTCATGTGCATATGCAAATGCACATACTTCAAAGTTTAAGATCAAGACTGAAATCTCTTAAGCTACATCTGATGGTTTGAACTGATATAGGAGTCCACTTGATTAAATTATATTGGAATTTTTTGCTATTGAGGAAGTGAGGGGAAACTGAGACCATCCTTTATTTTATTTTATTTTATTTATTTATTTTTTATTTATTTGCCTTACTTTCAGTATAACCTCATCTCATTCATCATAATGGGAGTTACTTTTCACCCAGACAGGTGGAAGAGTTATTTCCAGAATCTCCTCTTCCTCCCACTTTTAACTTAGCAATCGACCAAGTAGGTCAAAGGCAAATTATTTCATTTCAATTACTTTTCCAAGGGAATCAAAGTCAATTGGCAATTTGATTTCTCTTCCTATTCCACCTTAAATGTCATTAATCAATATAGTCATAAAACTTGTGTACACCAATGCATTTACACTTTATCAGACAATATATATGCATAGAAGAGTATGTTATAGTTGATGTTTTATAAAATAATTTCCGGTGATGGCCACTCATATTACCATCTTTGCATGTTTACTAGACCATTTTTTGCTGTTACAGGAGACGCAGATTGAACAGCTGAAATCTCGTAGGCAGGAGGTATTGGAGAAGTGTGAGCTAGAGCAGATACAGCTTCCCACAATTGATGATCCAATGGAAATTGGATCTTCGGCACTTACACCAGTCTTTGACTACAATCAGCTCAGTAGATCCCATTTGCAAGACATGAGACCTTCTGAACAGGAGAAGCTTGAGGCTGAATTCAAGCAAAAAATAGACTCTTTGGTAGCTGAAATTGAAAGAACTGCCCCTAACTTGAAGGCACTAGATCAATACGAGGCTTTGCTTGAGAAAGAAAAAGAAGTAATTGAAGAATTTGAAGCTGCCAGGAAAGAAGAGAAGGAGATAGCTGACAAGTACAGCTCTGTTAAGCAAAGAAGGTAATTTATGGATGTTCCCGTATGCGCACATGATGAGTAACTGTATTAGAAGTCTGGTTCATTTTGTGTTATAACCGCTATAGCTGAGAGGTGTTTCTGCCGCACGGTTAATTGTTATTTTTTCTGGTCCTGCCATCAATTGCATTACATGCATTGCAATATATTCTTTCAATCTTTCTATTGTGGAATTTTAAAGTGCATTTTTCCCAAAAGAAATTGGCTCCACTGATTATGTATTGTGGAAGATTTTTTAATGTCCATATACTTTCCGAAATATACTTATCCAAAGACCAACACCCCTCATGTGTACATCAGTACTTCATTTTACATCTATCCACATCCATCCATGCGTCAAGTGTTGTATGTTTATGTCTCCTCTATCTACTAGTTTAGGTTTTTACTCTGCTTGGCCTGTTCATTAAACTTAGGACCCAATTATGCAAAATCTATCTTCTCTGGTTGGGGTAGGATCTTACTATCTTCTCTGGTTGGGGTAGGTATGAGCTCTTCATGGAGGCTTTTCGCCATATCTCCGAAAACATTGATAAAATTTACAAGCAATTAACAAAAAGCAGTACACATCCTCTTGGTGGGACCGCATACTTGAATCTAGAAAATGAGGATGATCCTTTCTTGCATGGGATCAAATACACTGCCATGCCACCTACGAAGCGTTTCCGTGACATGGAGCAGTTATCTGGTGGTGAAAAGACTGTTGCTGCACTTGCCCTGATCTTTGCCATTCACAGGTAACATTGAATCTTGTGCATTCTCTGACATGAAATCCACATGAATTCCTACCTTGCGAAGGAAATTATTTGTTGTGATCTATTATTTTAATTTCTTTGATCCTGAGTCCATTTGTTGCTTATGATACATGATTTGTGTCAATTCATATAGCTACCGCCCATCACCCTTCTTCATACTGGATGAAGTCGATGCTGCATTGGATAACTTGAATGTTGCGAAGGTCGCGGGGTTCATTAGATCAAGATCATGCGATGGAGCTAGAAGTAAACAAGATTCTGATATAGGAAATGGCTTTCAAAGCATCGTGATTTCACTGAAGGACAGCTTCTACGACAAGGCTGAGGCTTTGGTGGGAGTTTATAGAGACAAAGAAAAAGGGTAATTTCTTACTAGATCTAATATAGTTGATTACAGTAACAATGTACAAGCCATGCTGAATTTTTATGGTGTGTACTGTGCTATTTGCAGCTGCTCAAGAACCCTGACATTTGATTTGACAAGATACAAGGAATCATGAAGCTTCGTCTATGTTTGATAGCATTATTGGTGTATTAACTGTCTCTTTCCTATGTTATTGTGAATAGTAACATCCCCGCTAACGAAAGAAAGAAATGCAGCTCACACATCTTGCCGTTGCTTGCACTACCTGCTATGAATTAATATGTAATCCATAGACCTTACTTTTAGCTATTGTAAATTCACAATGCATTTTTCAGAACCTTTTCATATTATTCTACATTTTCCCTTAAAATTGTATGGATTTCTGTTTAACTGTCAAAGTGTCAATAGTTTGTGATTTTATGGCATATGTATGTTTCATTCCATTTCACTTTTTCTCCAGATAGGGAATTAGTATGGTTTAGTATTGCAAACAGTATACTGTTTTATTATCCCATATTTGGTGATTCTCTAAAATTGGCCTGTCAAAAAGGAAAGGATGAGTTGCTGCTATTTTTAAGGCTGCCTTGAATTTTCCACCTCATCGAAGAGAGATTTTCAAACGTCTCCCAACCACCAATCAGTCTGTCCAAATCAGAACGTTCGTTCCCGTTTTCATGTAAGCAACCTCAACAGACGTCCAGGATTTCAAATCCTCGGCCGGGGAAGAAGTCGAAGTCACCTGCAACAGCGTGACCCGAGCCATGGAGACCGAGACCCCCGAAGAGCTCAGGTCATCAGAGAACAGAGCGTTGCAGGAGCTGAAGACGAGGCTGGAGGAGGCCATCCTTGGCGACCGCCTCATCAGCCACCACGATGATCACCCGAGCCCAGGGAGACGGACCCACGTCATGAACCCGTGGTTCGGGGGCTCATGCCCAGTGAACCGCTCAGCCGACATCTCCCTCTGGGGCGTGCCCCTCCTGCCCAGCAAGCACCATGAAGGGACAGATGCCGTCCTGCTCAAGTTCCTGAAGGCGAGGGAATTCAAGGTGTGCGAGGCGCTGGAGATGCTGCGGAGGACCCTGCGGTGGCGGAGGGAATTTGGGATCGACGGGATCCTGGAGGAGGCGATGGGGCCGAGGGAGGAGCTGGAGAGGCTGGCTTATATGGATGGGGTGGACAGGGAGGGGCACCCATTGTGTTATAACATGTATGGGGTGATGAGGGATAGGTGCGTTTTGATGAACGCGTTTGGGACTGAGTGGGAGAGGTTTCTGAGGTGGAGGGTGCAGTTCATGGAGATGGGGATCAGGAAGCTCAGGTTCGGGTGCGGAGGTGTCGGCTCCGTCGTTCAGATCATCGACCTCAAGAATTCTGCCTTCCCGGTGGTGTCGGAGCTGGAAGCCGCCACCAAGAAGGTTCTCGTGATCCTCCAGGACAATTACCCGGAGCTTGTCACAAGAAGCGTGAGTTTTTCTCTCTCGATACACTTGATCATTCTTGCAGACTAGCAATCTTTTACGAGTATATGAAATATCTAATCGAGTATATATTAAGTTTGATGGGTATATAGTCATTACAAAAAATTACAGTACACATCCAATTCATTGATGCCTTTAAAAAAAATAAAAATACGTTGCGAGTATAAACATAATTATAGGAATGGGGTACATTTTCCTTTTTCCAAAAATAACACAAAGTATGAAAAATTTAATGGATTTTATCGGTGCACAAATTATCTATTTTAGATGGGATGTACACATTTGTCTTGAATATCTTTGAAACATATACCTTCCACGGCTTAAAATAAAATTAAAAGTATGACTAGTTCTAGCAGCATCTGTAGAATGCACTTGCTGAAACAGATAAAAGGCTCACATAATCCTATTTGCAGCTCCCACTTCTCCTAAATCGAATACATTCCAACAAAACCCAGTATATGGGTTTTGTTTTACCCAAAAAAATAAAAATCCACAATTTCCCCAAGAGGATGTAGGGTTCATGATGATCAAAATCAAACCCCATGCGTACAGCATGAATTCAAGATCATTAATTCATGCATTAATAAAACCAAGATTTATGTTTGACTGAATCAGATATTCATCAACGTCTCCTTCCGGTACTACGTCTACCACGCCCTGCTCTCTCGGTTGCTGTCACAGAGAACAAGAAGCAAATTTGTCTTGGCAAGGCCGTCCAAAGTCCAGGAGACTCTTCTCAAGTACTATGATCACACACTTTATATATCACTTTTGAACATTTGGTTTGTGATCACAATATTTTGTGTTTTAAACATGAACATTTTTTTGTCTTCTTAACAAAGGTTCATAGCCCCGGAGAACGTGCCGGTGAGGTACGGCGGCCTTAGAAGGAAGGACGACGATGAGTTCTCCGAGCCGGAGGGCGGAAGTGTTTTGAAAGTGACGGTTCGGGGCATGGCTGTCGAAACGATTGAGATTCCAATTGTCAAGGTATTTACAGAGGGATCTAGTCATCTAGATCCTCTGCTTGTTTTTTTTGTACTTGTATCATGCTTGACTCATATGAGACTACCACATCATCATGCACAATATCATGTTGTTGTAAATGTATTAAAATTACTTTAAAAAAAATATAAAAAATAAATCAAACTTTTGTTAAGTTAGCAAACACATTCCACTAGATCTTTTCAAAGAGGTCGAAAAATCAAATCTTGGAGAATATCATTCTTCAAAAAAAAAAAAAACCCCACAAGGTATGTATTGAATTAAATGCATACTTGTTGCATTTCTATATGTAACATTTTTTATTTTATATATATATATATATATATATATATATATATATATATATACACGTGAGCGATTAGGTGCGGCGAACGGCAGGTGCGGCCGCGACGTGGGCCGTTCGATCGCGGGCCCATCGCGGGCATATATATATATATATATATATATATATATATATATATATATATATATATATATATATATATATATATATAGGGAACCGATTAGGTGCGGCGAACGGCGGGTGCGGCGTCGATCACGGGGCCATCGCATCGGACGGTCGGATGCGATTTACGTCGACCGTTGGATATGATGGACCCGTGATCGAACGGCCCACGTCGCGACCGCACCCGTCGTTCGCCGCACCTAATCGCGAGCGTGTATATATATATATATATGTGTGTGTGTATATATATATATATATATATATATATATATATATATATATATATATATATATATATATATATATATATATATATATAGACTCGTGATTACGTGCGGATTACGGTCGGTGCGGATTCGATTACGGGCCGTCGATCACGGGGTCCATCGCATCGGACGGTCGGGTGCGATTCACTTCGACCGTCGGATGCGATGGACCCGTGATCGACGGTCCGTAGTCGAATCCGCACCGTGCGGACGACCGCACGCTATCACTCGACTATATATATATATATATATATATATATATATATATATATATGGGAACCGATTAGGTGCGGCGAACGGCGGGTGCAGCAGCGATCACGGGTCCATCGCATCGGACGGTCGGGTGCGATTCACATCGACCGTCGGATGCGATGGACCCGCGATCGAACGGCCCACATCGTGACCGCACCTGCCATTCGCCGCACCTAATCGCGAGCGTGTATATATATATATATATAAAATTGTGTCTATTTTTTAAATTTGCTTCACTTGATAAATTATATTGAAGTTGAATAATAATTTTTTTATAGTCGCATTATCTATTGAAAAATGCTAAGGCAGCTTCTCTTGTGTGTCATAGCGCACTTTCTATAAACATTTGTGACAATATAATCTTATATATGGTATTTTTATTATCATTACATACTTTGAATTTTAAGGCACATATTTTACATTTATAAATACCTTAACATTTGTGATATGCCTTTTTTTAACAAAACATATATCTGATTGAAAAAAATACCTTTTCTAATGGAACTAAATGAAAAATTGCATATCAGTTGTAAGGGTACATTTTTAATAAGCATAATGTCACACCTTGCTCTTTTTTAATTTGTAGTATTCAATTTCTTTTTAAAGTATACACTTGCTTGCCTAATAAATTACATTTTTACAAATGAATTTCATACTCACGAGTAATTAAAATCATATATTTTCATATTTTGACATTTGTCATGATAAAGTGTATATATTAACATAGTACATACTATATATATTGCATTAGATGATTTCATGTGTTACTCATCCGGTGACCGCAAACGTGACTATATATATAAGGGACTAATGTATCACAAGCAGTGTACTAGTTTATTTAATCTTGTTTTATCATTTCATTAATCACGTGATAAGTTGATAATGGGTGCATGCATGGATGCAGGCAGGGGTGACAGCGGTGTGGGACTTGATAGTGGTGGGTTGGGATGTGAACTACAAAGAGGAGTTCACACCCGATGATGAATGCTCTTATAGTATTCTCATTCAGAAGGAGAAGAAGCTGGAAGATAGTGTCAGGAATTCTTTTCATTTCAGTGAGCCTGGAAAGATCATCCTCACCATTGACAATCGAAGCTCTTTCAAGAAGAAGACCATCTTTTATCGCTACACAATTAGGGCAACCAAGATTCCTCCTTTCGTAGTTGATATATAAATTTAAAGTATGCTTTCCTTGCAAAAGCAAGATCGCGTGGCCTAATGGATAAGGCGCTCGCCTCCGGAGCGGGAGATTGTGGGTTCGAGTCCCACCGTGATCGCTCTTATTTATATTTTTTTGTGTTTTTGCTAATTTTGCAAGTGCAACCCCGGTTAAATTGTATGTTTAACGAAGGCCCTTTTTTGGATGTGGAAATCGCTCTTTCTTTTTAGTTTTTTTTTCTGTGTTTTTGCAAAAAAAATTTTGAAGTGCATTTTTTTTTGCAAATTTTGTCCGGTGAAATTGTATATTTGATGAAGGCCCTTTTTTGGATGTGGAAATTGCTCTTTCTTTTTGTGTTTTTTTTTTTTTAATTTTCTGTGGTTTTGCAAATTTGCATGTGCAACCCTGGTGAAATTGTATGTTTGATGAAGACCCTTTGTTGGATGTGGACAAATATTATTTCGCTAAAGAGATTTATAGGTATATATCTTGGTGTATAATTATTGAGATATAGAGGATTGCAATCAGGACTGCAACTAGTATTGTGCGTAATGATGCCTTTCTTTGATAATATGATATGATGGGAATTGGGAACAACCACACATGTAACAAAGCTTGTATCTTTACAATAATGTATAAACTCCAAAACATTATATACACCGGTCTTATTTAAATGTGGTAAAAGTGAATTTAAAAATGTTTCTTCTTGAGACATCAGTAGAAATACCCTCTCTGCACCGAATGGAGAGTAATACTTTATGTATACCTAATATTTATATAAAATAATTACTTATATCCATACAATGGAAGAAAAAATGATATAAATTATATATAAATAAGATCCTAATCCATCATAATATATTGTATTTTATACCGAGCACCAGAGATTATTTTATGATGAGTTAAAAAGCCTCTAGAAACAGCAGGGAGAAAAAAGAAGCAATAATTAGTTATTACATGATACAAGCCACCCTAAAAGTGGATTTAAAAAAAATAAAAATAAAAATACAGTGACCCTCAATTTCACCCTCATTCCTCAACAGATTTGGCATCTTTAGCTGCTTCACTAGTCCCTCCTCCCTTTGATGTGTCTGGTTCTACTCCAACTTCTTCAGGCATGGCTGAAGAAATAGGATCCTTCGGTGCACCGGAGTCCAACGATCGTGATGCATCTGACTTTGCTGCAATGAGGACTTCCTCGAGTTGGTCATGGATGCTAAGAGCCTCAAAGAGCAGCTCCTCATCGTCGGTGGTGTTCTGGATGATCCCCTGCAGTATCAGCTGTGATTCCTTGCACTTGTTTATGAGATCCACAGCCTTCTCATCCTATGTTCAGAAAACATATTGATGTCAAATATTTGTTTTGATATATAAAGATCTAAGATGGTGGCATGTGTAGTAGTAATGCATTGTTTTACATACAAGTGTTCAAACAATGCCGGGGAATGGGGGACATCAGGTGGTTGCATGGGACTGTTAAACAAGTTTCTAAAGGCAGAATGAATTCCATAAAAAAGTAACAGAAATTATTAGACGAAAAAGGTAATATTCGGAGGGTTCGATGCATATTCATTTATGATTGCTCATTATTTATAACCCCAAAATGAGAAAAATTTCAAATCCTATCACATACAGATTTCTTTTTGCAAGCATATGAAAGCATGTCGATCCAAATGTATGACAACCAATAGAACTAGTATTATAAAGTGTAAAAAATATTACCGTAGCTGGCTTCTGGGAGGCATCAGAGTTCAAGATTGAAGAAAGACGTTCAACGTTGTTTTGAGCAACAATGAGTATTTCCTTCCTTTCCTCCACTGAAAGGGAGTTACTCCGTTCGGCAACACTGTGATCTGAATACTGTTCCAGATAGGGGTTAGGATAGCCTTCAGGAAGAGTCATCTGCTGTTGGTCATCGTCCAATCCCAAGGATGATAATGAAAGGATCTCATTATCTTCCGGGGGAAGTGGTACTTCTCTCGACTTCAAACTCTGTAGATAGGTCGTTACAATAGCAATGGTCAGTATTGTGCATTTGCAAAGATTTATCTTTTATAAGAGGGCAAGAAGAAATTTTCCCAGAGAAAAAAAGGTCCTTTACAATTATTAAATCTGAAAAGATATAAGGTTAATCTCTACCAATTTCAGTCAGAGTCTTCTAAATCAAGGAAGAAACAACAAAGAACCTAACCTCCTTAAGAACTGATGGGATCTGTGCAAATGGATTATCTGTTTTGGCTAGCTGAACCATAATGAGATGGAGATGTCAATATTTTATTCCCACCACAAAAAATTCAACATGAAAGTATGAAACCAACTTAGGCACAAATGAGAACACCCACCCTCGTACATGGGCATATTCACATTCGACAAAGAGGGGTGCCAATAGGACTAAAACATTTTTTTCCTTAAATGTACCATCAGACATCAGAATGCAAATTATATTTAAAAGTTATAGCATATCCAACTTTTACAATAGCAATTCAGCAACATGATCTTCCCGCACACAAACAAGACAGTAGGATGTGGGGCTCAAATATCCCTCTTGTGATTTGTTTACATAGCAACAACGGGAATCTGTAATGCCGGAGGGTTAAGTGGAGAAGTCATACTGATCTAATGGAGCAGAATAGGAATGAAGGCCAACAAATCTGATGGATGCCTCAACAGAAATGGAAAAAAAATCCTTGTTGTAAAGAAGGATTTGAAGGATTTTGCAAAATGTTCATCTTGGATGAACAAGTATGGAATGGATTTCTAGACCTAGGAAAGTTATATACTAATTTAGGAGTAGTGATTCTCCAGAATTGAAATTTAAAGAACCAAAAGAATCATTCAGACATTAGTGGAACAATCAGTGTGGAACTCCTAGTTTCCATTAGCATTTAAGCATTCTTAGCAAACTAAAATAAACAACAAAACCTCATTTCTCCCATTCTACTTTTATGCATTAGAAACATTATACTTTTTGAAGAGACAAGTGCAGAAAGTCAATGTGCAGTTTGTGGTTCAAGAAGGCAAAACCTCCTTTTCTGCAGACACGAACAGATTAAACAAAACTCACTGGATCTGTAGCATAGAGCACAGGTGTTCCGCTGTCCAATCTTCATGAATATTTTAAGATTTAATTTACAAGATGGAGAGAGATGGTGATAATTCAGAAATGTTTTCCCATTGAGAGTGACAATTAATAAGAATTCAACCAACCACATCATCTGTTGCAGGATAAAGGGACTCAGAAAAAAATGAGAGAAAAAACCAAAATTTAAAAGGCTTAAATTCACACACACACATATTCTTTGATGGCATGTAATCCATATCATTAACATGATCATACATTGATAGATAAGCCATCTTATATCATAAGTCATAACCATGAGGACATATTAGCACACATGAAAAGAGAGCCGTAATCAAGTGAAAGTTTAATCTGAAAACATTTAAGATACTCTAAAAAGAAAGAGCACAAGATAACAAGTACATGATGGATATATTGTTTTCATAAAGAGCACGAGCTGGAATTGAAGCATACAGAAAAATGGTGATAGGAGAAAAATTACCACAGAAGTTTGGTGAAAGACCGGCAGATAACCAAGATCATCGTTCTCCCCCCACGCATGAATCAGCTGTATAGCTCTCAGCCTGACACTATGATGTGTCTGAGGGTTATCAATCACCCTCACCATCTCATCCAACACCTTCTCCGATGCAATCTCTGAGAACACCTTATCACAGTTCATGGCACAGACCTCTAGAAGGTCCAGACTCAGACCCTGGCTCACCGTGCTCTTGCCACCGATCTTCTTCTTTATCGCCCTTATGACTTCAGATCCATTCAACTCCTCCCCATTCAACAAAGTACATATTCTCAGATTCAATCCCCAATTGGGTTCTTCAAAGTGCTCCGACGTTGCATCATCGACCATCTTTGCTTCCTGTGATTGCCCTTGCAAAATCTCTTTCATTTTCCCACTAACCATCCGACCCATTTGAGCTCCCCCAATCTTCAACTTCTCCCCCACCTGAGACCCTCCGGTCTTGAGACGCTCTCCCACTTGAGCTCCACTAGTCTTCAGGCGCTCCCCCAGTGCCGCAAAATTGAACTTTTCCATCACTTTTGACAAAAACCCAGTTGTGGTTTTCCTTCTATGCTTTCGTTTTCCAGGACTAAAAGCAATCAATTGCTAGCTGATACAAAACTTGTCCAACTTCAATGAAAAAAAAAACAATGCCAAATTCAACTTCTGCTATGAAATCTCAATATACATATATACAAAAATCAGATTTTTATTGAAGTCTCAACCAAAAAAGAACCCAAAATGCAAATTTTCATATAATTTAGTCCACTCCAATCCAAAATTCAACCTCCCAAGAAACAAAAAAAAACAGATTCTAATGGTTAGCTGTAAAACCGAAACCAAATTAGCGAGCGCACAAAAAAAAAAACTCTTTTTTATATTGTAAAATTCGATAACATGAAAGAATGTCCAAATCAAATCAAATAAAAAACCCTAATCAGACAAAAGAAAGGCTACAAAACCCTAAATTCCATCAAATTTGAGGCAATCACAATCCAAATCTTATAAAAACCCCAACAAAACCCGAATACGAATCAGAATTATAGTAAGGCCGATGTAGAGAAATTCATACCTCTTTCAGTTTACAGACGACGCCGCAGAAGGGTCTACGCAAATGATGAAGTGTGTGTATTTTTCTTTGGTATGACACGTGCCACGTCAATGTGGAACTACTTGACACGTGCTGTAACCAGGTGATATTTTTTCCGAATGTTATCAAATAAACACCACGCTAAAATCCAACATCTTTCTTTTTTGGTTAAAATCCATGCAACCCCATGAAATCTACCTAAAATCCATATAACACCATGCATTTTCTTAAAATTCATATAACTCCTAAAAACACCTAATAAATTCAAATAACCCACTGAATAAATTTTTTGTTAATAGATGATAAATATTTTACATATATTTCGTTTAGTTAACCTTGACTGAAAACACAATATACTAAAAAACTTTTATAATGGATTAAAATGTAAAAAATCATATGAAAATGATGATTTTACCCTCTGGATATACTATGAAATTCTATTCGAAGGGATAAAATCATCATTTATAGAATATTTTTCACATTTTTAATACATTATAGGTTTTTTTTTATATACTGTATTTTCTACTAGAGTTAACCAAACATAATATTCACAAAATATTGATCAACTATAAACGAAATTTTTTTTCAAGGGGTTATTTGGATTTATGAGTTGTTTTCAGGGGGTTATATGGATTTTAAGAAAAGTCAGGGAATTGTATGGATTTCAGTCAGTTTACAAGGGGTTATATCGATTTTTTCCTTCTAGACTAGAAAAATCTTTATGATTAAAAATCTAATAAAATAATATAAAATGATGCTTTTCAAAAGTTTAATTTCAAACACAAAAGTCTATAATCCTAACGTTTCAACTTCACATCTAAACACAAAAAAAAAATATAGACGCCAATCATGGTCTCTTTATCAAAATTAACATATAATTTATTTTTACATATATGTTTATTTATATATATTTTATTTTTATAAAGATATACTGGTACGTGTAGTTAGTATATGATGTATATCCCTTGCTACACATTAATATATCCCAATAATGATTGTGTTTGACATAAACTTTCTGTGGTTTCATATAACTTAATAAAAGATTAAAAAATAGCGTGGTTAGTCGATATTATCGAGTTAAAACATCATCATGAAACACTCATCAAAAGAGACTGCATGCATTAAAATGAAGTGCAAACTCTTATTAGCAACGCATTTATTTTCATAGCTCTTATTAACAACAAGGTCTACAAAAGCCCTCTCTCATACAAGTTCTCTCCAGACAACTTTTATTTTTATATGGCCAGTGCCCCCCATAATCTACTTCCATGGCGAGCCTTCTATCCATAAAAGATACCAAAACTCAGACACCACAAACCTTCAGGAGCTCATGGAGGTGGTCCTGGAGGGTGGGAAGAGCAGGTGCTGGTGCTCCCTGTTCAGCTTCAGCTGCTGCGCCTGCTGGTTCGAGATCCTGTACGAGTTGGTGATCACTTGCAGTGGCAACCCTTTAAACACCGACGCGTGTCCGGCCAACGGACTCTTCATCGGCAACGCCGAGGTCTTGAACGCCACCCACTCGACGCCGTTGCGGCCCGCCCTCTGCGCGGATGCGAAGTACTGAGGGACGACCACCATCTGACCCTCCCTCACCCTCTCATTGAACACGGTGCGTCCGTTGCTCCCCACAACCTGTAGGTTGCCGTCTCCCTTCGTTATGTAGAGTATGGTGTGCGCGTTCATCGACCAATGCGGGGCCACGATCGAGTTCTGCATTATCGAGAGTAAGATCATCATCGGATTTGATCAATCTGTTACAAAAATATGTAATAGTAGTTTTGCATGTTAAACATGTGATAAGGTTTGAGTCTGGATCTAGTAGGTTGGCCTGGATTTCGTAACTGCACAAATTATGAATAATCGAACTCCATGACCAATTATTAAGTACATACAAGCTTGGTTAGATCCAATAGGAGGGTGACATCTGTAACTAATAATTGATCGTGTAGTTCGATACTTATGGTACTGATTAAACGGGATAAGATGAAATAAGTGGTTTAATGCTGTTTGGATGACTGAAATAAATGAGAATTTGTATGTCAGAATTAATTGGTATAAAGTGGTATATGAATTCTAGTCAATCCCTGAAATTAAATTATTCAACCTATTTGAATATGTAAGTCCACTATCAAATCAATTATTATCACCTCTTATAAATCAACTTACAAATCAATTGTTGACCTTTTATAACTACTTTATCAACGTGTTATTCACATTTTATTCAAACAACAAAATTTTTATTATTGCGTTTTTCAACAAAAATAATTAAAAATACAATCAAACAAAAAATTATTTTATCTTTATTTATATTATAATAATCATAAATTTTAGAATAACTTAATTCTCAATCCAAACGGGAGATTAAGGTTTGGAGACTGACCGGATTGAGGTTGGTCTTCTCGGCGCTGAGATCGAGGTATCGGAGGATGGGGAGCTTGTGCATGTTGACGCTGTTGAGGCGGCCGGCCTGCCTCGAATAGATGTCGGCCTCCCTCGGGTTGTCTAGGTATTGGTTCAACCTCATGTTGCAGTATGTCTCCTCCAATCCGTTCTCCCTCGTCGACCTTCCTCTTTGTTGTTGTTGTTCCTCATCGGGCTTGATCATGCCCATCCCTCCCTTCTGGACCTTCACTATGAATCCCCTGTTATCCTCCCTTGTGAGCTTCCTCGCTATGTCGTTGGGCACGTTGAAGGCTTGGGCGATCACGTTCGCGTCGAATGATGACAGTATGTTCTGCGCGTTGAATGTGCTTCTCTCCTTTGACTCCTCCTCTTCTGATCCTTCGGACTCGCTCTCTCTCTTCCTCCTCTGTTTTTCTCTCTCCCTTTCCCTCTCCCTCCCCACTTGTTCCCTCTCCTTCTGTCCCTCTCTCTCGCTCTCGCTCTCCCTCTCGGACGGCTTTCGAATGCCGCTTGGTTGCCCACCGGCAAGGTAGAAAGACTACATAAGAAAAAACAACATATATAACAAACATGGACCAGTTATTTTTCATATTTATGATGAAATGCAAATGGAATGAGAAAGGGCAATTTACAAAATCTAGTCCCATAGATTTCAATATATATTAGCAATAACAGCTCCATCATTCAAATAAATGCAAAAAAATTATATTGGATCTGGTCAACACTCTCGATTTTTTATTTTATTTTTTTAACCTGGAGTCACCATACACAGAAGGTTCCTTCTTTAGTACTGGAGCAGTGCATTGCCCGGTGTTTTTTTTATATAAGAAGAAAAGGAGACTTCCTATGTAAAGGGGGCATCCTTTATAATAAATTTTTAAAAAAAGAAATACATTTTCTAGCACTAAAGAAGGTACACAGAGCCTCCTACTTATTGATGCACTTGGTTACGTGATTGTAAAACTGACTTTTGCACGAATCTGAGTTTTAAAATCCCCCCTGACTTTTTAAATCACAGTTTTTTTTATGTTACTTGTCTGAAATCTGTTCGTATGAGGTTGCTACAGTAAAATTATTTGATTGCATAATTAATAAAAACATCTTAATCACGCAACCAAAAGCACCCTTAGTAAAAAAAAAAAAAACACCAATCATACTGTTCGGTACTGAAGGAGTCGTTTATATACAAAACCTCTTGTTTTATGCAAATATTTGAATGATGGGGCTATTGTTGCTAAAATTAAACCAATGTAAAACTATGCATGAATGCATACCCTGGGAGTCTGGTCTAGCTGGTTCCATTGGCTGTTGACGTCTGTGATGGAAACAGTGACAAGCTCTTCGTTACCGTCGTTGAAGCACCAGTGGGCCGCACCAGCGGGTAGTGCCACGACCTCTCCGCGTCGGACACTCGGTGGATCTTCTGGTGTTGATCACCCCTGCTTCCGCGACGACGACCCTGCTGTCCCCAACTCTCCTTCTGCTCCACCTCCTCTTGCTCTTGCTGCTCCTCTCGTTGTTTCCGACCTTCTTCGCCACGTCTCTCTCTCTGCCTCCTCTGTTTCTCCTCCTCCTCTTGCTCTTGCTGCTCTTCTCGTTGTTTCCGACCTTCTTCACCACGTTTCCCTTTCTGCCTCCTCTGTTTCTCCTCCTCCTCTTGCTCTTCCTCGTGTCGCCTTCCCTCTTCTCCTCTCCTCCTAGGCTGCCGCTGCTGCTCTTCCTGTTGCTCCTCCTGTTCTCCACTGTCATACGTCTCTGCGCAGCCTGGGTATGATATCCCTAACAACCCTTGTCCTGTACATGCAACATAATTATATACATATCAAACACATATATGCAGAAGGAGTCTTTTTACAGTTCAAAACATAGACTACATATGATAAAAAAAATGTATATTTCTCTATTTTAAATGGAATAAACTTGCTTATTTTTGTCTATCAATCACTCCATTTCAAATTTAATGAACCTATTTTTAATAAATATAAAAAAACTTGCATATACTTTGTCTATCGATGTATAGGTTACACTGTATTTCTAACCATACATATATAAAATTGTATTTTGTAACAAACGCCATCTGCAAGTACATCTAAAGATAGAGAGAGAACAATCATAACGAAACCTTTGTGGACGTAGACAAGGCGAGGAGAGGGTGAGTAGTTGGGCAGTGAGAGAGAGTTGGGCTGAATGACATTGCGCATGGCAGCAACCCCTGCGCACTGGAACTGCTCCTCGTTCTCGTCCCACAGCTCAGTCACACCTCCCTCCGATTGGATCTTCCGGGAAGGTCGGCTTGCCGTCAGCCGTTGGATCCGGCATTGGTGGGGGTCCTGGCTGGCTCTCCGGGAGCCTTGTTGGTAAGCCGACGTGATATCGACGACCAACACAAATGCGAAAAGGGCGAGCAAGAGAAGAAGACGAGGTGAATTCATGATAGTAGTAGTGGCCACGGTGAAGGTGGTGTTTTGAAAGGTTTGTGATGTGGAGAATGGGTGAAGTTGAGTTGGGTATTTATAGGGGAGGGGATTTTTTGAAGTCCAGATCTACTCAGGCGTAAGTATCATCAGTATTGAATTGTATATTACATGAATTGAATTACACAACTTATGAATCAAACTGCACAGTTAATTATTTGATACAATATTACTCTCTACGCAATTTGATTAATAGATTGTGTAATTTCATTTATATACTGTACAATTTGATATTGATTGTTTTGCATGGGAGGGGGTTTGGCCATACGTTAACAAACATACACCACCTTGCACTCGCTTGTCTTGTGATCTCTACGTGTTGAGTGGGGTTTCTCATGCATGGGGGTTTAGGGTTCCATGTGTTACTAAAGGACCATCCGAAAGGACAAAATGAATTGTCCGTGGCTCTACCTTATGCTTTGTTGTTTTGTGTGAGATAGGGACCTTAGTTAAGTATCTAATTCTTTTCTTTTCTTTTGTTGTGGATAAGTATGGGGCATGCAATGTATCGGTTCAGACGAGTGTGTCTTGGACAGAAACATTTTGTCCTTTGGCTAGAGTTTTCGCCCATGTTTGGTTCGAGAATTAAATTATTCTGATGTTTATGATTATTTTAGTATAAATAAGAATAAAGTGATTTTGTGTTTGGTTGTGTTTTGAATTATTCTCGTTGAAAAACGTAAGATAAATTTTTTGTTGTTTGGATAAAATGTGAATAAAGTATGAATAATGATTTATAAAAGGTAAAAAAATAATGATAGTTGATTTGACAGGTGATTTATAAGAAGTGATAACAGTTGATTTGACAGTGGACCCACTTATTCTTTGGGTGGAATAACCTAGAATAACTTTAATTTCAGAGATTGGTTGGAATCTCTATACCACTTTATACTAGTTTATTCTGGCATACCTATACCATGTTATACCACTCATCCAAACACATTTTTTTACTTTATTCTTCCTTATACCATTTTATACCCATTTTATTCCCCAACCAAACATGGGCTTCATGTTTTACTCCCTTTACTGCATGCCTGTTGGGTTAACAGATGAACCTCACTCTTTTATAAGTACAATGAGAGAGAGTGATTACTTTGTTGGTAATTTCATGTAACTCTTTATATGCATTCTAAACTAAATCTTAAGGTTTAATATGATTACTAAAGACTTCTTCATTATCAAGAATCCTAATAGATTCCACAAAGAAAAAAATTGATTTAGAATATGCAATTTTCTTGGGTCTTAGCGAGCTATGAGTTTCTAAAATCGAGGCCATATATATTAAAAAAAAATGATAATCATCATTCAACTCGGCTGATCTATCTAACTGATAACTTTTATAATGCATCAGAGGAGCCATAGGCGCTTATTGAAAAGCAATAATACAGTGTTCATCCTGACAAAGCAAAATCCTGGCTTGGAAGTGATACACCCATTTCATATTTTATAAAATTGTTCGACAGAGTGGTTCTGAGGATAGTTTCATTTACAAAGTTCGGCTATAACATTAAAACCTGTGGACGGCATATAAAATATTACTTATTTTGATAATTGAATAGTATGGTTTACTCTTCATAACGCATAATTTACAATTCCTTGTAGATGACATTTTTGAGTAGTCAAGCTAAACAACAAAACAAGCAATCTTTAGATTCTTGGAATCTACATGTGATACATATTCCCAACTTCAACTAATTGCACACTTATTTAAAGTCACTGATCAGTCATCAATGGAGCAAGTCCTTCATTGGATCATCGTGATGGACCTTCTTCATTCTATACGCCTCCATGTCCTCGGCAGTGACCTGCATTAGCATAATCAGTCAGATGAGGGCCTCAACAAGAAAGCAAAGAAAAAATAAATATGATCTATCCCAGGCTATCACAATTATATCAAGGATAATCAAGATGACGACATACCTCATCGTTCCATTTAACATTATATTTTCTCTTCCGCTCGTCTCTCTCTTCCCTCTTCCTCTCATCCTCCTGAGAAACAGAAAATGTGTGTCAGCCTTTAATCATAGGAGATAATTATCAATGAAAAAACTGTGATAAAGAAATGTACAGACCTTCTTCAATGCTTCTGCAAGCAACTTCTCGTCGAGGACCAAATCTTCAGGTATTTCGGTTCCCCAGGAAGCAAGCTGCTTCTCTTGAGTTGACTTGGGTTTATCTGTGCCACAAAATATAGCAAAACAAAATAAGTGCAATGAGGGGTACCATCATCATCATAAAAAAAAAACTCAAGCATATCACAGAAGAAAGAAGATGGGGAGACTAAATTCCTAAACTACCAATCATTGTTCAAAACTCCAAAGAACAGCCTTAATTCGCTTTACTTCATGGTTCATTGAATTATCTTTTAACCATGGGCCCAAATGCATAATTACTCATGTCATGTGATTAACAGGAATCCTTACGAAATCCGTATCATAGAGGTTTCTGCATTATCTCAACATCAGGAAACATGTTAGAATGTACGATGCAGTCTCCATAAGTCATTGATCTGTTTTTATCTGAATTAACCCAACCCACCCCCCGGCAGGATACCCTTTTTTCATTCTTCTTCTATCAAACTCTCAAGGCACCCACTCATCAGAATCACCCAACAAAACAAAGCATATAAAATAGAATTCAAAACAATATCTTACCTTCTGTGGCCTCTTTACGTGCCAGATTAGCCTTCATGAGTTCAGTTGCCTCTTCAGCTGCCTCAATTCCAGCAGAGCCTGTGCAATAACTGTTTCGGATTGTTTGCCTGCAGCAACGGTAACCCCATTGATGATCCTTCCACCAGGAACCCCAAACACTTGTGTGGTTGTTGATGTAAACATCTTCTTCATATTTGCTCTTTGGAAGTGCTATCTCCTGCAAGTAGAACAACGATTCAGCACCTCAAATGCAAGTTTCATATAATGGAAGATGCTCTTAGATTCTTCAAAATAAAATCCAGACTGGAAAGTTTGTAAGAATAAAATCTATAATAATACATAACAAACATACTGACCTGTCCTTTAATAATTCTACCAGCACGGTCATATTCAATTTCCCTCTCGCTCTGTCCAAGGAGAAGTTCCTTTGGGAGTTGTTCCTCAGAAGCTGCATTACCGTATTTCTCCATGATTGTTTCCTTCATTTCAGACTTCAACTTCTCCTTATTTATCTTGAAATTCTTATAAAGCAGCTCGGCCTGTGAAGGAGCTGCCTGCATATGGACATCTTGACCTTTCTCAAATGCTTCCCAAGCATGGATGTTGAGCTGCTTGAACTCCAATGCTTGTCCACTCACTCTATACTGATTATCTCCCTGAAATATAACAAGATATATCAGAATTATGTGACGTGCAATAATCCACAGAACTTTATCTGATGGATCTGCTAAATGCCTACAAAGCACTCACCACATAGAACTTCTCATTTGGATCGCTGTCCGGAAGAGGATCCTCTCTCATAGACCGAGTCTTTGGATCATAATGAGCAGAATTTATATCTAGATTCAAAAGGTATTTCGCAGTATCCTCTCGAATACGCAGATTCCTAGAGAAGAAAATGAATATGCAATTAAAATTTATAAAAGAAAACAAATCATCACAAGATCATGAGAATTTTTTTTTATCAAATTGTAAAAATATAAGCATGAGCAATTAAATTCCCAGGGGTAAAATCATCATGGGCAATAAAATAAAAAAAATAGAAAAATCTCAATTAAAAACACAAAAACAATTGCGTATAGATTTCAAAAAAATAATTGGAAGAACTCCAGTGTTCGTGTAAAAAGAATGATCACGAAAATTACCTTACAGTTCCAGTGCTTCCACCACCTGTAGTACGCACACGCTTTTCCACCTTTGCGAAATCCATTTGTTTGGACTCATCAACTTTGGCTTCATCCACTTTCAGGTCATCTTCATCATCTTCCTCCTCACTAGCCTCATCCTCACCATTTTGATTGTTGTTCTTTTCCTCCAACTTTTTCAGCTGCTGCTCCTTTAAATATTTTCTTCTTGCCTCATCTATAGCCTCAAATCTCTCAATTACACGGGAATAAGTTGAAGGATCATATCCATTCCAGCGATCCCGCTTCCCATCATAATCAAGTTCAAAAGTCTCCACTTTCTCATCAGGTGCAATGTGCATATTGGTATATTTCGCTCCTACCTTTCTTGGCCTATCCATGCAAGACTTTGAATCATGTGTCATGGCCCCACAGCTGTGATATAAGAAAGACATGGAATAACTCATCCAGCAGATAAACGGAACTAAATATATTAGGATCAATACAGCATAACTCAATGTTATCATAATCTATGACAGAATATATTAATGGAGTGCAATGGAAAGTGTCAATAACACAAATTTCATCCTGTTTGTTCTAATACAGCGTGGATGCCAACAATTCAGCACAAACACACACTCACACAGTGAGTATATATGTCATCAAAGATAATTTATAATATTCATTTTTTCCTGCACAAGTACAACCCACAAGAATCGATGAAAAAAAAATTACCACGACCATTTGCACGCAGTTCAACATGCAATATAATTTTAAAGATGATTACATGATTTCAAATCAGGTACAGATATATATATGCATAAATATATAATGTGATTGCTAACCTCGTCAAGGTTTTATGTTCAAATAATGGTAATGTGATTTCAATTTCCAATTGCCCTAACTCATCATCAGTTATATAAGGACAGATATCAAAAAGGGAAATACAATGATATTGAAGACATGAAAGTATGGACAATACTAACTTTTGACAGGCACCCTTTCTGTATCGATCAGCCTGAAAGATTTTGGCACCTCTGTCATACCATGCCTTGGTGTAATTTGGATCAGACTTCCACTTCCGTTGATGTTTCAAACTCTATCAGGAAGAAAAAAATAAAAAATCCAGGTCAGCTTCAACCAGCTTTCAATAAGAAGCACGACATATTCCAGACAGAAAACTCACCGGTCTTTCCGCATTTAGATACCATGGCGCAGAAGACATGTATTGCGGGATGTGGGGATTAATCTCCTTTCCATCCTCATCGAGTTCGGCGGGCGCAAGCCCGGCTTTCCGAGCTTCTTCCAATTCCAACTGTTTTCGGTGATCCTCCCGAGATTTAAATGCCACTGCAAGGAATTTAAGTCAATAAATCTATCCAAAAAGGTAAAAACAGGCATTATAGTCAAATAAATCCAATAAGTTTTACAGTTCTCTGGTCCGGAAATTGTAATACAACACTTAGAAGAAATTTAGATATCAAAAGCCTCTCAATCATTCCAAATCACTCTCATTTCAAAATCACTAATTTGCCACAGGCGGCGCAAATACCTCCAGTTTGATCAAATGACATTCAAATATTCCATGCATATAAATTCAATTGCGATAATAGTCAATATTAACAGAAGACGATTCGTCCACATCAGTACACAAAACAAAACCATAATCCATCTCCCCGAGCAACAAAAGAAAACAAATCAGCTGAAAAACTAATAATTCAATAATCCCAATCGAAATCGAAACATATAAACCTAATGAAAACCCTAGATCGTAAACTATATAAATAGATATATCGAGATGATGATACGCAAGAAACTCACTTGAAGCCGTCGCCATGTTTAGCCTCCGATCTTCCCAAATATTAAAAATTTGTATCAAACCCTAACCGGATGTGAGAACCTAAAAAATATATTCTTTTTAAGAGAAATCAGGATTTCGATCTATGGATAAATCGGCGGGGGAAGAGTCGAACTGAAAAGGGCGAAGAATCATAAAACTGTTGAATTTGTTAGTGTAGAAGTCGGTTTGGATTTGGGATAAAAAAGGTTGGGGAGTCTGACGAGTTGGTGGGCCCGTCACCCGATCGAACCGATAAACAAAACGGGTTGCGTTTGGAACCACCCCAATTCGATCTTATAGACTCGCGTTTGGTTGCGCGATTGCAAAACTGATTCTGCAGGAATCTGCGATTGCAAATCTGATTCTGGAGAAGCTCACTTTCTCAGCTTTTTGAAATCGCAGCTTTTGAGCACTATTTACCTGCAATAGCTGGGTTTAAAACTGCGATTACAAAACTGTTTGGTTGCGCGATTACAAACGCAGCTTCCTATAATCGCAATGACAGTGCAATCGCGCAACCAAACGCACTCAGATAGATCCAATCACCCCAACCTAAATAGCATGTGATTTTTTTTATTTATGATCCAACTCAGGATCTACCCATGATTCAACTCAACATTTATAACTAATACTTAAAAATATTTGAAATATTTTTACAATCTCTTGACTTTACATAAAAACATAATAATTCAAACTGTATTCTAAATGTTCTATCATAAAACATTAACAAATCAAAATATTGAAGAACTATTTATAATACATTAAACTCTATTAAAAAAATGAAGCTATTGTAAGCCCTTAAAAAGTTTCTCAACCTTTTTTTATCTGACCTAGGTCTGTTAATAGGTCGATCCGACCCAACTCGTTGACACGCCTATGAGTCGATTGGGGGGTAGAGCTCGAGTCAGTTAGGGGCTGCTCGCTCTTTGTCTAAAGAACCATTGAATTTGGCTAAATAACTTCTTTTTTTTTTGAAAAGGTTATAAGTTCATTTTACATTATAAAATGCAGATGACACATATTTTTTTTAAAATTATATACTTCATCTAATGAGTCATGTACTTTTTATAAAATATGAAGTACATGCTAGCATTTTATATGTTATGTGATCTTTATGCGTTTATATTTAATTAGCTACTACATATTCTTCCATAAAAAAAATATTTATAAGAATAATTAGAAGATGAATCAATTAATTTAAAGCATCCAAAAAGTTTTATAAACAAATTAAACATCTGTTGCATTTTTTGGATGCATTTCACTTTCATTTATGTACAAAATTAAATTTCATTCGTATGTGAGAGCCTCAAATCTTGCTTCTTATATCAAGCACATGATAAAAAAATGTTATACAATCCTTTCATAGTCTATTCTAAACCCATACTGTTCATGCACTTGGGCGATTTAGAGAGGTAGGAATGGAGTGATCTTCATGGATGTCAACTTCTGTTTCGAGAACAGGGGGACTAGCTAGCGGTCCCCTTAGGTTGCTCGCGCTCTTTCGTTTTGAGCTTTTTTTTGTTTTTAAATTCTAATCTCCCTCCATTCAGAATTTGTAATTCAGATTCATTTATGAAATCATTTAGCAAGAACATGTGGAAGATGACAATACAATGCATCAAAGAGTGAGTTTAATGCTCTTCGGGAATGGTGTGGTGTATGTTTCATCTATGTGGTGCCACGTAAAAATCTTTTCTACATGATGCGAGTTTTGAGGGCTAGTATTCCTCATTTTTGGAAAATGTTATTTTTTCTCCACTTTTTGAAAATTTGTGTTTTTAAATATTTTGAAATAGATATATCCAAAGTTGTTTTTTAAGAAAGAAAAAAAAGGAAAAAATCCGTATAACCTGTAAACTGCCCAAAATCCATGTAACCCATGATTTTTTTTAGGTCCATATAACCCATTGAAAACACTCATGTAAACCAAATAGTCCCCTGAGTTAAATTTCTGTTGACGAAATATTTTATGAATACTCTGTTTGATTAACTCTGATTGAAAACACAATAAATAAAAAAAGCCCTACAATATGTTAAAAATACAGAAAACCCTTAGTAAATGACGATTTAACCCTCTGGATAGGGACATAGGGTGTTATAATCTATCTGGTCATTATTCACATAAATGTTTTTGTATTTTTAACAAATTGCATGAGTTTTTTTTTTTTTTTGGTATATTAGTATGGGTTAACCAATCAAAATATTTATATAATATTCCTTATCTGTCAATAAAAATTTAATTCAATGGATTATTTGGATTGGTTCAAGATAAAAAAAATAATTCAAGGTTTAGGATTTCTAATAGTTTACAAGGGGTTATTTGGATTTTTCCAAAAAAAAAATAATGGATTATCAAGCCTGTCTTAGGGTGTGTTTAGACAGTTTGATTGTACAATTGTTCAACCAAACCGTTTTACTATATCAGTTTTCCGTAGGTAGATTTTATAAATAAATAATGTTTAAAAAAAACTGTGGGTAAACTTTCTGCTTAATTAATGTTAAAAACCCATATTTATAAAAAATAGCGAAAATCGGCACCCGTGCCCCGACCTACTTTGCTTGCACGTTCATGCGTTTCAACCCAGTGAGAGGCCCGTGCATCGTGACGTCAGCATTGCCTTTTCTTTTCTGTTCTATTCACTCTCCATTTAATAAATTGCCCGTTCGGATCACCGCGTCCATACAAAAATACCCTCCCTTCGTAATCCATCCGATTCCGATCCGATGGCGGAAAATCGATCTCATCTTCAGCTTTTCATCAAATCGAGTCGATCGTGATCGTCAATCCAGTATTCCCCGTATCGTAGACCCTCGGTTCTTGCCCATAAAACGGGGGTGTCCGTCCTTCCCGTTCCATCTACAGATTTTTTTTTTCCTGAATTTTTTCTCTCCCTCTCGAGATTATCATCAATGGCGAAAGATCCTGTTCGAGTCCTCGTCACCGGCGCTGCAGGTCTGTGTTCCTTTTAAGTATTGGATGTATCTTTAGATCGATTTCATTTGTTTGGTGTTGATTCATTCGATTTCTGCAACCACTGGAAGATCTGAATTTCTTAGGTTTTTTGTTTGAATCCACTGTTTTCATCTGTTTGAATTTTCGTTTTAAAAAACAAAATGGAAATTTTGACGTGTATGTTGTGGTTGTCTCGCTTTTCACTTTATATTGTTGTTCGATCTCATGATCCGTTTAACTATCTAAGGATCAGCATGTTCAGACGTGTTTACTTTCGAAATATGATCGATAATCAGTGATTGTGATTCTTTTCCGTGGTGTTTGTTTTGCCTGTTTATAGTTATATGAGTGTGAATGTTGTGCTTGTTGCCGATAGAGGACCAATTTGAAGTGGTTGTGGGTATGATATCGTGGTGGTTGATTTGAGTTGTTAAGAACATATAATCTCCCTTTTCAAGAAGCTCATTTTGTTAACGGTGCACTTTAGCGACGACAAGTAACTGTTTCAAGTAATAGTTCTTTAGTGATCTTTGCCATGAAGGAAAAAAAAATTATAGGGTCAAAATAGTTGATGATTGTGCACTATGTAGATGTAGTTTTCACTGCTTTTATCCTTGCATGGAGCCAAAATTGTTGACCGCGATGTGAATGTCACCTGACACTTTTGCATCAGTTTGCTTATCAGCCAGCTAGTACATTAATTATGGGAAGATGAGTTGGTATAACCGTTTGAGGGGAGCATGTTTTAAACGATTGTGGTATTTTTTTTTTAAAGTCACGGCACTTGGATTTTTGTTCTTGAAGAACTTTATGCAATTCTGTCATTTTGTCTCCATCTTTTTGAATGGCATCTGTGGTTCTAGTATTGGTTTTCAAATTTCAAGCTAATCGTAGAAAAATCTATGTTTTAAACTTACAGTAACATTGTTGAATTTACACGGGCAAAATCTGGGAGGTGTGCCACTAAATTTATGCTCTGCTCAATTTGGACTCTTGTGATGTGATTTCCCTCTTATATAGTTCCAAAAAATTTCTTTGAATATCTTGGGGTAAATGACGTGTTTTTACTATTTGAATGCCACTTGATGCTGTCACTATTAAAGTTCTTGTTTATTCAAGAAGCTTGTCAGGGACAATCGTTGTTTTTTTGAGGTCAACTCTTTTGTTAATATGCAAGTGCATTGTGCATCCCAGTAATCTTCTGGTGTATTACTCATCTTCCTTTTTCTTTCTTTTTGCTGTCAACTCTTGTACATGACTACATGGTGTTTTTATATGGATTTGCACATGATGTTTCTTAATGAATTTATTTCATAATTACTTATAAGAATATGCTAGAAAGATCAACTCCCTTTATTCTTAAGGGCATGTGTAATGTCAAACCTTTTCTTTTATGAATATGCTCGTCTTCCGGTTGCTTTATTGAACATTTTATCTTTCCTTTTTCAGATGCAGGGGCTTCTATGCAATACAACTAATAAGAATATACCGTTGACATGTTATCTCTGTTTTATGATATTTTAACCATAAAACTGAAATTATTTTGTTATTATCCTTATATCTTCAGGTTATCTATCTCTTTCTGTGAGCTGTGAGTTTTGTTTGTATGCCATATAATTTATAGCAATTGTTTTTCGGGATTATCAATGTAATAGTATCAAGAGATCTGGAAATAGGTACTTGAAAGAATTTTTTAGGTTGTTAAGTGTTTGTTATGAACTTGATCAGCATGATATATGTATTTTTGTTCAATTTTTTTACGATTGATCTGTTGGACGTTTTGGGAAGATTTTTTTTAATAGGAAATGTAAATAACTTGGATAAAAGTTTAGGAGTAAAGCTGAGGGAAGATCTTTGCCTGCTTTAGCTAGATAACTACACACATCAAAAAAATTTATTGGACACTGGCTTGTCTTCAGATCACAGAAAATTATAAATAAAGAGTTTTTACATGTGTAGGACAAATTGGATATGCCCTGGTCCCTATGATTGCTAGGGGAGTGATGCTGGGTCCGGACCAGCCAGTCATTTTGCACATGCTTGATATCCCACCAGCTGCTGAAGCTTTGAACGGGGTGAAAATGGAGTTGGTTGATGCTGCATTCCCCCTTCTGAAAGGTATTGTTTGATTGTGCTTTAGATTACCACTGCATGAATGCGATTCTTGGTATACACTCAAGATTGATACTTGTTGTTAATGAGCCACTGTTTAGGTGTTGTTGCCACAACTGATGTCGTTGAAGCCTGCACCAATGTCAATATTGCGGTCATGGTGGGTGGGTTTCCAAGGAAAGAAGGAATGGAGAGGAAAGATGTGATGTCGAAAAATGTGTCCATCTACAAATCTCAAGCATCTGCATTAGAAAAGTATGCAGCTGCAAACTGCAAGGTGAAACACTATCCATATACATGACTTCATGGCTTCATTTTTTAAAATTTCAGGCAGAATTATCTGTTTTGAATATTGTGACTCTGAGCTTTGGATGAATGCCTTTTTCATAGCGAGAATTTTATTTATTTCATTAATACTGTGCTTCTTTCACAGGTGCTTGTTGTTGCTAACCCAGCGAACACCAATGCCCTCATCTTGAAAGAGTTTGCTCCATCAATCCCCGAGAAAAACATAACTTGCTTGACAAGGCTGGATCACAACAGAGCACTTGGTCAGATTTCTGAGCGAGTGGGCGTTCAAGTTAGTGAGGTTAAGAATGTAATCATCTGGGGAAATCATTCTTCAACCCAGTATCCAGATGTCAGCCATGCCACTGTCATATCTGAAGGTGCAGAAAAGGCTGTCAAGAGTCTTGTCTCTGATGATGAATGGTAAGTGCAGCTGTTATATCTCAATGATATATATGATGACATGGGATTGATATAATCCTATTTTTGTGTTTGAACTTTGTAGGTTGAAGGGAGAATTCATTAAAATTGTACAACAGCGTGGTGCTGCTATTATCAAAGCACGAAAGCTATCAAGTGCATTATCTGCCGCAAGTTCCGCTTGTGATCACATACGTGACTGGGTTCTCGGAACTCCAGAGGTGGTTGATTTATTCTCCTTTTCCCTTGAACAAAATAAAGTAAAGATTTTTCTGAGATTCTTGCTGAATGAAGCAACTTTCCATACATGCAGGGAACTTGGGTATCCATGGGTGTATACTCCGACGGGTCTTACAATGTGCCTGCAGGGCTCATCTATTCTTTCCCAGTTACTTGTCGCAACGGAGAATGGACTATTGTGCAAGGTAAATATGTGGTTCTCGATGTCCTTTTAAACGTAGGGCCGTAGGCTTGCTTGGATCTGTCTCTCTACACAAGTGTGCTCTTACTCGCATGTACCAAAATTGATTTTCACTTTCTCATATTTGTGAAAATTATGCATCGTTGCATACATTATTTAAAATATTGCCGATACATCAATATATCCCTCCCCACCCCAATCAATAAATCGAACCATTTATTAGTCCATTTTATGCATTGTTGACGTCATAGATAAATCATCAATTTCTCGAAAAACTGGCAATA
Organism: Acorus calamus; assembly: GCA_030737845.1. Classification (NCBI taxonomy): domain Eukaryota; kingdom Viridiplantae; phylum Streptophyta; class Magnoliopsida; order Acorales; family Acoraceae; genus Acorus; species Acorus calamus. The sequence goes on from CM060875.1 coordinate 33,359,131, forward strand.
TTATTCTTTGTCAATTAGATGGTCTGGCCCAACCTGTGTCCCCTTTTTTTTTTTGCTAGCCTAGTTGCTGTCAGCGACTGTATATGTCTAAATACTGTTTTTATGGTGCATATAAGCAGCCGTTATACAGCCTATATAACGATTCATATTTATGCAAATCATATATGGACGGTGCTCAAGTGTGTTGTTATCATCTGTTATAAATTGTGCATTGTTTGATTTGGATCTTTGTCTCTGCATCTTTTTGTAGCAACGAATATGATAAACTCTTGTGTTTCCCTTCCAGGACTTGAGATTGACGAGTTTTCAAGGAAAAAAATGGATGCAACGGCAGAGGAATTGACGGAGGAGAAGGCATTGGCCTACTCTTGCCTCTCCTGAATCACGTCGCTCTTGCCTCCTCTTTCACTTTCATGTAGATCTTGCCTCTCTGTTTGAGTTCTCTTGTTGAGACATAGTAGCTTGTTTGAGATTGTCGAGAGAATAAATTATAGGTTTCCTACAGAAACCAACACAGTTGGAGAAGAGCCCAGAGACTGTGTGAAGTTTTCCTTCTTTTTTAGTTCTTAAATATTAGAATTGTTTGAAGAAAAAGATCTACATGAATGAGTAGTGAATTTTGTCCAAGTTTGTTAAATGATCATTTTGATTGGTCGCCTAATAAGAAAGTATTATGAATTAATAGGTGGTTATGCCTAAAGGTGTAAAATGGGCCAGATTGGCACCGACATAACACGTCTCAGCATGATATGTTGATATATACGGGTCATGTTGGGTCAGTATTATGACACGTTGGGTTGTTTCCCTATGAAAAAAAGTTAGTCAGCATGGTACAATAGGTATGACATTGCATGACAATTTTACAGTAAATGAGACATACATAAAATAAGTTGATTTCCTGTATGATAGTGAACATGTTACAATAGGCATGACATAATATGATAATTTTATCATATTGTTATTGTTATTGATATTATTATGTTGAACAAGTGTCTTTTATCTTATTGTTATTTCAAGTATATATAATGTTTATCTTATTGTTATATCAAATATATATAATGTTTTTTTTTGTGTGTGAATATGTATATATCATATATTTATATATTTTGTGTGAATAATATTAAGAAAAATTAAGTTTAAAATAAATAAGTTAAAAAATATTTCTTTTTAAATCATGGACCAGCCGGGTAGGGCTATGGGTGGCCCATTGGTCCAACCAGGCACGCCTGTAAGCCCGTTTGCCCATATCTTTCCAACGGGCCTGGTTTAGCATAGCGGGTCAAAGTTAGCGGGCCATGTCACATTGTTAGAAATGTCTTTTCGATCATTTAATGCGGTGTCTGAATTTCTTTAATGCAATGTTAGGGGTTCTTATCGACGAATTTTGAAATTTAAAAGGAAAATGAAAACAAATCTACGTTAACAGATCTTGCCACATCGGATCCTACGTAGGGTTTGAAAAATCGACTAAAAAACCGACTGAGTGTAACATTTTCTATTTTATATCTCTAATATTTATGCCCTGGGTTTGATGAAAACATACCCCTAATATTAGAGGTCAGTTTTCATCTGTTTCTTTGATTTTAAGTTGACATGGATTGGGTTTAAGCTCATCAACTATCCAGAAAGACATCCCTGCCTGCTTTGTATCGAAAATGTTAAAACTCAATCTCATTTTCAGCCCCAACTAGAATCAATTAAAAATTATATACTTTATCTATAGAAAATGTGAAGTATACTTTATTGAATTAAATGACTTTATTTATAAAAAAAATGTAAGAAAATTGTATGTATTAAATAAAAATTATCTGACACTATTGCATTCTTTTTATAATAATCAAGAGAAACGAGGAGTCTTCGAACTCTCGATTTTAAACTTTTTTCATCTCTTAGCTGCAGCCATTGGATATGTTTAAAATAAGTTTTGGATAGAATGAACTATTTATAAAATCAGATCAAATATTACCAAAATAGGAATTTTTTTTTTAATTAACCAGAGCAGACAATACAATTCTACACTGACATTTTTTCTTATACACAGCTACTTTGTAGTAATTGTTTTAAACCCAAACACTATGTTTGTCCAAATCAGTTTGAATTTTAATATTGCTTGTTAATCATAACAACATTAAATCATTCAAAATTAGATTTTAAAAATCTCATATTCATAAAAATCTAACTTTTAAAAATTGACCACTTCCATACAAAAATTTCTCCGGTCACAACTTAATGGTCAACATAAAATATTCAAAATTTTCAACTTCGAATAACAAAAATAAATAAATAAATAAATAATTCCACTTGGATCTGGCGCTTTCCCTTTCAAAGATTTCCCATTCTTTGATAGAAACTTTTTGTATCATCTCTGATGGCATATATATCAGACTTGTTCCACTTTGGTACTTGGGATGTATTATGTATATAATTCCACATAGGTGTTATATACTTTCATATAATACTTGATATTATATAGACCACCCTGAATGACATTAATTAGAAAGCATAGATTTTTGATCCGTTCACCATTGAAATATTCACCAAGATGCATGTCATCCTGGTCATGTAACATAATTAAAAAAAAATTTGAAAGTTGGCACGACTCCACTAATAAAAATATTTGGACAAGATGGTGACATTTTTGAATTTTTAGTGGTGACCAAGCCCCCATTTCATTTCAACACAGATTAGGAATGCATTTAACCTCCCCTTGACAATGGTGATTTGATTTTAGTGGTTGTCACTTTTTACTCTTTTGAAGTTTTGGAATCCTCGTATTTTTAATTTCCTCCTCGTTGGTTAATTCAACTCTTTTACTTGGAATGAAATGGTCACCATTAGATGATTTTGAAATATTTTAAATTTCAAACAATCTGCTCACAAGCAAGAGATACGTAATATTTTTTTATGGTTATACTTAGATAAAAGAAAAACAAAAATCACCGATGTACTTAATCCGTTTTGCACTCCTGTTTGCAGCTACACTACGTGCTATTTATATGTTTGATTATAATGTATGAAATTGAAATTGTTATTCATTTTTTAAGAAAAAAACATATTATTGTATATCAGTATATACTTCAATCCATACAACGATATCCAATTCAATAAATGAGTATATATATATTTTTTTTTAAAAAAAAAACCCAATGAGGGCTTTACAAAGAGATGCACATGAGACTGTACATATCATTTTTCTAAAAAAAAAATAGCCATAATCTTGCAACTGGGCCAATAGTTTCGACTGCAAATAAGACTACACAAGAGGCAACGTGGACATACTATTTTCCTTTATTGATACCTAGCAAAAAAAATTCAAATGATTTTGTCTTCACAAGGTGCTGCTAGAATATACCTTACTTTTAATCTCATTTCTCACCCCAGTAAATGCATTCCTCTAGAAGGTTCATGTACCTTTCAAATGAATTAATCTGTTGTTCAAAGCTAAAAATCCTGAAGGTAGCGTTGATTAGAGCATCATTCATACTCAAATTAGTTGCAGAAATTAAAGATATGATTTGTATTGTTTGAACAAGACTGATTAATTTGAGATGGTTAATTAGACTGGTTAATTAGAAGACCTTATATTATTTCATTGGAGTTGCATAAGCTTGGAAGATATCTCAAAATTCACATGGAAATGTTCAAAATCAGCAGGCATTGCAATGTGAGCACTGGAAGCCTATGTTTGAATTAAGTTATCAGTGGTCAATAACTTTCACTCTAGGGACTAGGAACATTATATTGAACATCTGCAACGATTATTTTCATTGCAACATCATAAATTTCAATGATAATGATTTATATTTATACTTTGCAAGGTCATTATGTATGTGTGTGTAGTTTATGTGAAGTATAAAAAAATGTCAACTCTGTAATTTTGATAAATCATAGATGTACTAATGTTTTAAGAATTCATCTCCCTGTGATTGAAAGATTTTTTTTCTTTTCATTTTTTTTTTAATAAAGAGGGGCCCTGATAACGAAAGACAGTTACAAGTAGTGATATGTTTCAAATACATTATTTCGATGGGAAAAGTTCGATATAACTATTTGAAAAGTTAATTAAATCAGTTTTAGTCTATGTCAAATTGAAAAATTGCTACAGGTCTTCAGAAAGTATGTATGGTTAACGGATTAAGTCTCTGAATTAAATTGCTTTAATAAATACATTCAAATAAGTCCATACAAAATATATAAAAAAAATTGATGTAGTCATTTTGATAACAAAAATATTCTTGTTTTTCCTGAAAATTCTCTCACTAATCTATACTCACTAACTATAAGAAAAAAATGAAAAAATTGATATAACTCTTTGAAAATTTATGAAAAAAAAAATCCTTGTAAAATCACTAAATCCCCTTTACCAATATTATAAATATAGTAGAGACTAAAATAAATATTAAAATAAATATTATCTAATAAAATAGAGATCCGAGGGGATTTACTGATTTTATAAAGATCTTTTCCAATTTTCATAAGTTTCTAGGGAGCTATATCGATTTTTCAAAAATAAAGGGTGAGAGCATTTTGGTAGCTAGAAATGGGTAGTTAGGATTAACCATATTCTTGGTTAGTTGGGGTGACGGTAGAGGCTGAAACGATATTTTTCTAGTAACATAGGGACTTGTGATAATTTTTTAATTTTATAATGACTAAAACCAATTAAGCCCAAATAACCCTTGAGTTAACATTTTGTTGACAGATGAAAAATATTATGTTTGGTTAATCATGGTATACCAAAAAAACCTTTATAGTGTGTTAAAAATGTGAAAAATTATTTGTACATGACGATTTTACCCTTTTAGATAGAGTTTTATAACCTATTCAAAAGAGTAAAAACGTTATTTATAAAAATATTTCATATTTTAACATATTGTTTTTGATATATTGTGTTTTCATTCAATGTTACATAAATAGAATATTCGCATAATATTCTTCATCTGTCCATGAAAGTTTAATTTAGGGGGGGCTATTTGAATTTATATAAGTGTTTTTAAGGGGTTATATGAACCTTAGAAAAAATCATAGAATCATATGGATTTCAGGTAGTTTGCAGGGGTTATTTGAATTTTTTCCTTTTAAATTCTGTTGCAAACATGGGTACATGGGATCCCAGCCTCAGGAGGTACAAATATAAAGGTTATTGAATTTTGGTTACTTTCCTAACTCCCTACATTCATGAAAGATACCAAGGTAAAAGGAATAAAAATAAAGAATATGCTAGTTGGATCATTGATTGGATGCTGTCTGAAACAAAATCTTAATTATTTGTCAAGGAAAACAGTATAAGTATGGGTGATTCAAAGCGGATACGCATCTTCCACAACTTGTCTTGCTTGTAGCATATATATAGTCATAAACAATAGTACAAATGTCCCCCAAGCATCTCCTACTACAAAGATAATGATTATGTTTTCGCCTTTCTTATAATGACACAAGGTGCCCTATTGATTTTCTATATTCAAACAAAGGTCCTTTCTTTATTTTTCGAAACTGACAAAGGTCCTTTCTTAATATATATATCAAGTACCATCTTAAACTCGGGATATAATATCTGGTGGTCTTTTTTTTTTTTAAAATTGGTTTTTCACGTGCCCCAGTAGTGATTGAGACAATACAGGCAACCTGTGGTCACTTTATTTGGAAGTATCATGAAACTTGACATTTCTTAGGGTGCGTTTGGTTGCGCGATTGCAAAATTGATTCTGTAGAATCTGCGATTGCAAACCTGATTCCGCAGGAAGCTCACTTTCTCAGCTTTTTGAAATCGCAGCTTTTGGGCACTATTTGCCTGCAATCGCTGGGTTTAAAACTGCGATTACAAAACTGTTTGGTTGCGCGATTGCAAACGCAGCTTTTTGTAATCGCAATCGCAGCGCAATCGCGCAACCAAACACACCCTTAACATGAAATGTGGTAATCAATCCATACTAGCTGGTATTAATTCAAAGTTCATGTTTAATTATGTTGAGGGCAGAATAAAAATCACGTGGAGTTGTAACTTTCAAGAATATAAAGTTCGCATTTTTTTTAGTCGGTAAGCGTATAAATTTCACATTGGATATATTGAGTTTTTTTTTTTTTGTTAATAGATGTCACGTAAGAGTAGGATGAATGTTCTTATCTCTGACATATCAAAGAGTCTACACCTTTAAAAAAACTTTTCAACAAGATTTATAATCCATATTAATTTACAGATACAAAATGTGAAACCCTAAATAAGAACAAAGATGAAACAACCCTTAACTAATCTCTCTTAACAAGTTACACACAAACTTAATCCAGTCACCCCAACTCGATCCAATGATCAGTCTTTATCAATACAGCTTGATCAAATGGTGAAACAAACCATGAAAACAACATGATTTAGCTTGCAAACTATACAAATATTCAACATGATAAACATATATAAACCCTCCTTTCATTGTTAGTTTCAATGGTATACAATCTTTGGCCCATCATTGTATATGTTACACAAATTAAAAGAAAGGAAAATCACCCACCAAACTCAATTATCCAATTGTGTCTTCCCAACATTTAATCCCAATCTTTTTGATTCCTCAACGGCCACTTTTCTTCAAAGCAACTTTTCCCGCCACCACAAAACAACTGTTCAATTAGAGTGTATATCAAAAATTCTTATAATGAAAACCGTCGCTAAAATAGCGATTCTCCGGTTTCCAACAATACTTTCATCCAAAAATCCATGCAATCGTCGTTGTAGATCGGAGGAAAAAGCGTTTGGAGTTGTGGGTTGGCGGCCAAGAAATCCGTTTGTGCGTTGCCAGAGAGCGCGTCGGACCAGAAACTGTCGTCGATGATGGGGAGGGTCGTCTCTGGGGAATCCATGTTTTCATCCTTGATGAGGGTGCTTTCGTTTTCATGGGTGGTGGTGGTGGTGGTGGTGGTGGAGGAGGAGGTGTCGGTGGTGATGGAGGAGGAGGAGGAGGAATCAGTGGTGGTGGCCGGCTTGGACTCTCTCTGGTGCTGGTGGTCACTTTTAGTGGCGGTTTTGGATGTCATTGTAGGGTTTGATTTCAGGCGCTTCTTTAGGTGGGTGTGCCATACGTTCTTGATTTCATTGTCGGTTCGTCCAGGGAGTCTTGCAGCGATTGCAGACCATCTGATTAGATTGAAAAAAACACATACTTCATTAGATGATGTTTATTATTTAAAAAAATAAAAACATGATCTGATTTTTAAACATAAAAGTGACCGAGTCTAACATTTTTCTTAAAAAAAACAAGAAGAAATTTTGAATTAGGTCGGATGGGGTTGAAGAATTTGTAATGTTGGTTGTGTTGGGTGATTGTTTGTTAGTGAATTGGTTATTTCAATTTCCAATTGGGTGTATATAATATTTATGCCATGCATGCGTAGATAAAAACAAGAGAGCATGTGAACTGATGATCAGAATCTTTGGAGATTTTCATGTAACAGTTTGTAAGACCAGTTGCAATGTATGTAGGTTTTTTTTTGCAATATGATGCTTTACAAATCAGTTTTTAAATAATGATTCTAAACAAGTATTTTTAAATTTTAGACTGAGATTTTAAATTTTGGTTTTATGTGTTAAAAAGAAGCTTATATGAACAACCTTGTTGAGAAGAGCTCTTTGAAATGAGATCCTATGTGATTAAAGTATATAAAGTTTTCTTTATATTACCCAATGAATGTTTGCCACGTAAATAGTGTACAGGTGAAAGAGTTCTTTTTTGTCTACGTGGCCCACTGTCATTAGGCATAGTTATATATATATATATATATATGGGAGCCGATTCAGTGAGGGAATGCGGTCGTGCGGGAAGCGATCACGGGCTGTCGATCACGGGTCCATCGCATCGGACGGTCGGATGCGATTCATCTCGACCGTTGGATGCGATGGACCCACGATCGAACGATCGACGTCGTTTCCCGCATTCCCGCACTGAATCGCTCGCGATATATATATATATATATATATATATATATATATATATATAGTCGAGTGATAGCGTGCGGTCGGTCCGCACGGTGCGGATTCGACTACGAACCGTCGATCACGGGTCCATCGCATCCGACGGTCGAAGTGAATCGCACCCGACCGTCCGATGCGATGGACCCCGTGATCGACGGCCCGTCGAATCCGCACCGACCGCAATCCGCACGTAATCACGAGTATATATATATATATATATATATATATATATATATAGGGAGCCGATTAGGTGCGGTTTACGGTCGGTGCGGTGCGCGATCACGGGCCGTCGATCACGGGTCCATCGCATCGGACGGTCGGGTGCGATTCACGTCGACCGTTGGATGCGATGGACCCGCGATCGGACGGCCCACGTCGTAAACCGCACCGACCGCATACCGCACGTAATCGCGACCATATATATATATATATATATATATATATATATATATATATAATCGAGTGATTACAGTGCGGGAATGCGGGAAACGACGTCGATCGTTCGATCGCGGGTTCATCGCATCTAACGGTCGATGTGAATCGATTCACCCGACCGTCCGATGCGATGGACCCGTGATCGACGGCCCGTGATCGCTTCCCGCACGACCGCATTCCCGCACCGAATCACTTCCCATATATATATATATATATATATATATATAGTCGAGTGATAGCGTGCGGTCGTCCGCACGGTGCGGATTCGACTACGGACCGTCGATCACGGGTCCATCGCATCCGACGGTCGAAGTGAATCGCACCCGACCGTCCGATGCGATGGACCCCGTGATCGACGGCCCGTAATCGAATCCGCACCGACCGTAATCCGCACGTAATCACGATATATATATATATATATATATATATAGGGATCCGATTACGTGCGGTTTACGGTCGGTGCGGTGCGCAATCACGGGCCGTCGATCACGGGTCCATCGCATCGGACGGTCGGGTGCGATTCACGTCGACCGTTAGATGCGATGGACCCGCGATCGGACGGCCCACGTCGCAAACCGCACCGACCGCAAACCGCACCTAATCACGTCGGCATATATATATATATATATATATATATATATATATATATATATATATATATATACTCGGGATTACGGCGGATTACGGTGCGGTGCGCGATTCGATTACGGGCCGTTCGATCACGGGGTCCATCGCATCGGACGGTCGGGTGAATCGATTCACTTCGACCGTCGGATGCGATGGACCCGTGATCGACGGTCCGTAGATCGAATGCCGCACCGTGCGGACGACCGCAGGTAACGCCCCCTATATATATATATATATATATATATATATATACTCGATATATATATATATATATATAGTCGAGTGATTCAGTGCGGGAATGCGGGAAACGACGTCGATCGTTCGATTGCGGGTTCATCGCATCTAACGGTCGATGTGAATCGCACCCGACCGTCCGATGCGATGGACCCGTGATCGACGGCCCGTGATCGCTTCCCGCACGACCGCATTTCCGCACCGAATCATTTCCCGAGTATATATATATATATATATATACACAGTCGGGGGCGATTAGGTGCGGCGGCGACGTGAGCCGTTCGATCGTGGGTCCATCGCATCCAACGGTCGACGTGAATCGCACCTGACCGTCCGATGCGATGGACCCGTGATCGACGGCCCACGATTGACGCCGCACCTGCCGTTCGCCACGTAATCGGCCCCCTATATATATATATATATATATATATATATATATTTGGAATAAAAGGCGCAAACAGGACTCAACTGTTAAGTATTACAAAATGATTAAGTACAACTATACATTCCTTTATACTGTCGAAGTAAAAAACTCCTAATGTTATCATTAGATAAAACATCTGATATAGCATGTTCTTGTGTCCATCTTGAGGCATAGCTATATGTTGCCACTCAGGATATGCTCTTTCTAGATTTCATAAAAACAAAAGTCCAGTCTTGGTTGTTTGGAAATCCATTCAGACTACTTTTGAATTTGCAAATTTTGAAAAAGTTAAAAATGTTTTCAAACATTCCCCAAAAAATATTAAATTAAAAAAATTGTGATTCAGCATCTGGTACAAAAACATCCTTTTTAAAACTAAAAACGAGAATAAAATTTTATTAAGTTATCTTAATCATACTTTTCAAACTGCCTAGAAAAGTTTCTTCTATAATGGTGAATTACCAAATAAAAGTTACTTTTGAAAGAGTGAAAAAGTGGCCGCCCTAACTAGTCCGTACCAAAACTAAAGACTATTAGCCTTGAATGATGGAAAAACAGAATCAGTAAAGTTGAATGAAAATCAAATTATCTTCATTAAATCAATTACCTGTTGCCAAGCAGTTCATGCAAATTGATGATGGTCTCTTCTTCTTCCTTGCTGAAGTTCCCTCTTTTGATGTCAGGTCTCAAGTAATTGGTCCACCTCAATCTGCAACTCTTCCCACACCTCAACAGACCTGATCAAATTGAATGAAGCAAATTAAAGATCAGTTTTTGATCACCCAAACTGCAAAAACACAAGATTTCAAACAAAACCCAAATCAAAGAATTCTTAAATCACCTGCTTGTTTGGGGAGAGCTCTCCAGTTTCCATGGCCATAACGTTGGATGTATGCAATAAGCACTTGATCTTCTTCAGGAGTCCATGGCCCCTTCTTCAACCCCATCTTCTCGCAACAAGGAGCTCTCACCATCTTATGTTTGTAATATTATAAATCTTGTACTGATGATATTCACTGTTTCCAACTTCAGATACCACCACCACCTTCAGATCCAAATATGTTCTCCAAACATCCACAAATGACACCAACACCTCTTCCCATCTATTTATCCTGACAACCCATCACTCACATTAGTCCAAATAAGACCTCATTAAAAAAAAAATAGTGTGTGCCCGAAATTTCTAGGAAGGAGGGCCCCCCTGCCACCACATGAACAAAAAAATGGGTCATTTTTTTAAAACGTTTTTTAAATTTGTGCTACTATGCTTTTTTTTAACTTTGTGTGTGTGCAAAGTTTTGAAGAGGGGGACCCAAGTTGAAAGAAACATTTATTTATATATGCACATGTGTGTTTTTTATTGCTTCAACTGTTTGTTTGTCTCCATCTAATGCTGACGATTGTAATGGTCAAATGGTCAGCGAAAACGTGAGTATGACCAATGAAATCTAGTGTAAAAATGATATAAAATATGTGTGTATTGGAAAACGAAGGAAAGTTTGGAGTGTTATGATTTTTACAAGAGATGCTAAACTGGATAGTGGGGACATATGAGGTTGAAATGGGGGAAGGGAGGGAGAAACTTCTTTGAAGCGCATGGGAACCATTCATACTGTGTTTGAATGGGAATATATTATTTAGTTTTTAAAGGGGTCGTGGATAAAACTTTATCAGCATCTCATGTGGTCCATTTATTATTTAGGAGCGGTTATAGTCATCCCACAAGTTATCCTACATTTTTTACTCATCATATTTATTTAATAAAAAATGTGTATCTTATCCACCCATGAGTTAGACATAGACAATGTCTTTTGTGTTTAAAATGATTCAACATAGATCACGTCGATCAAAAAATAAAAAATTTTATTTTTAATTCGACATAGACGATGTCAATTATAAACCAAAAACTTTATTTTCAGTTTGATATAGACAATGTCTTATGTGTTTAAAGTGGTTTGACATGAATCATGCCAATTAAAAACCCAGTGGATCAGAGACAAATAAAACTAAAGTTAAGTTTTTAGTTTTCGATTGACATGATCCATGTCGAACCATCTTAAACAGAGAATATATTGTCTCGGTCAAATTCTTGGGGTGAGTTGAATACAATTTATTTTTTAAAATAAATAGGGTGATTAGGATAACTCATGGGGTGATTATAACCATTCCCTTATTATTTTTACACTGATTGATGCATTCTTGAAATGATGTGGGACGATGATCGGAAGAGCTCTAAGAAGAATTTATATAAATGAAGATTGTCTCAGAATCTCATGAAATTTATCGTGCTTAAATATTTTATGAAGATCTTTTGGTTTAATTGTTATACAATTGATAATATAAATTTATGTCAAATTCTTTTCGTTACGGCATTCAAATAAATAAATTTACTATTTATGATAAATATTTGCATAGCTGTTTCTTATCACTCAAACCTCATATTTGATCAAAAACAATTCTAAATGGCATATTTAGCTCTTTTTTAAACTCAATAATATCGAGTATCTCTCTTGAGCTAGATCGAGTGGTAATTTCAGAATTTTGACCTAGATTCCATTTCATTTTTCTCTGTATTGATTTTTATATTGGATGTTACATGCATTCAATTTCACTTAGCCCATATGCTTGGTTTGAGAATTAAGTTATTATAAGGTATGTGACTATTCTAGTATAAATAAAGATAAAAGATTTTTTGTTTGGTTGTGTTTTGAATTATTCTTGTTAGGAAACGTAATAATGAAATTTTTGTTGATTGAATAAAATGTGAATAGGGTGCGGATAGAGATTTATAAAAAGTAAAAAAATGATTACAGTTAATTTATAAGATATGATGACAGTTGATTTGACAATGGACCCACATATCATTTTGAAATGAATAACTTGGAATAATTTAATTTTAGAGGTTGGCTGAAATTCGTATGCCATTTTATACTAATTAAGTATGACATACATATTCTTATTTATTTCAGTCATCCAAACTTTCATAATAAGGTAATTCTGATTAATTCTCACTTATTCCGAACATATTCTCGAACCAAACATGGGCAAATTAATGTCTCATTCTGTTAATCTTCAATAAGAATTACGTAATTTTTTTGTATGTAATCCAGTGTATACAATTAGAGAACATACTCTATTTTAATAAGAAGCATGTATCAAAGTATATACTTTTAAAGAAACAAAATATTTGAGAAGCTATGCATGTGGAGCTCCAAATGGGTGCGTCCAAGGTTTTAAAAGAACAATTCTCATGTATATCTTTTACATGCAATCTTTTGAGGCTCAGTTTTTTTTATATTAAATTTAGTAATTTGTTTTGCTATTCATGCTGAATTTATTTATGCATTTAGAAAAGCATTTTAAGATTAGTTTGACATTCATTCTCATTTTGTTGAAACACCCAATAAAGTTGCATTTGGAATGTTCCATTCTCCTGCTTATTCTTGGTCATTGTAAGTTAAATTTCTCCTTCAACGGAATCAAAACAGAATTTGATTCATGGGATCGAAAAATTCTTTTTCTGAACCAGAGTTATCAAACTATTTGATGTAAACAACCATGCATGTTTTAAATAGATTCTATTTCTACAACATCACTTTGAATTTTAGATAATTATTGTCAACCAGTTCTTTTTTTTGGGAAGAGAGATAGGAGAAACGTAATGCATTCCTCACGATTCTAAACAAGTTTTTAAAATCGTTTTTATTTTAGATTATAATTTACGTGCTAAAGGTTAATAAAATGACTTTAGTGAAAAACTAGTTGAGAACAATTTAAATAAAAAAAACTAGTTCTGAAAATTGTTTCCAAAGTAATATATCTTTTTCTTTTTGCTTAATTTAACCATTGTCAAGTTGAAAGATGAGATTTGTTCAATTTTTTGGGTATGCCTTTTTTTTATAATTAAAAATTCTCTTACAAGTGGAAGTAAAAATGAAGTAGAACCCTCATTGAAGAAGGAATAAAAAGGTTGGCTATGGCCCAATCCAGTTTTTACAATTTATTTTTTATATAATAATATAAAAAATAATATACCTGATCTAATGAGATGAATGTTTTTTTTAAAAAGTGAAACATATATTCCAATAAATTGTATGGATTCATCTATAAAAAAAAAATTATGGTATATACTTCGTTAATGTGAGAGTATATGATGCTAAAAAGTTATATGAGACTGCAATTAGAGTTGAAAAAAATGATTGCTTGTTTAAATAATTAAGTTCATTTTTTTTGTATAAAAAACCATAATCTTTTAAGCATAAGAGTAAAAGTTTTACTAAAAATATAGCTTATCCCACCCTAAAATTTTGTCCCATTCCACCCAACTAGTTCATTTCCAGTTCGCTAATAGGCTGGTGGGCAATTGATGTTTACAACTCACACAAAATTGGCTATTTTTTTCTGTGATAAACTTGCATGAGTTGAATCCTCTCATGAAAGACAGACTTATAATCTAATTAATTAACATGCCGACAGGATTAGCTTATTATTAAAACATGAAATCTACATATATATTAAGATCACCCACACGCGCAGGGGGCTTAAATCACAATTTGGCTTTTTGGTGACTAGCATGCATGAATTGGATCTTAGCTAGCTCTCATGAATGACACACGCTTATAACTGATGACACAATTTCAATATAGTATCACATAGTTTAAGGGAGCGATTGGTTATACGATTACACAGTTTTTACGTTTGGAGAAAACTGCTTCTGCAATCGTGCAATGAAACAATTTTACTGCAGTAACTTTCTGTAGACAGAAAATGCCTAAAATTGCAATTTCTAAAAGCTAGAGATATTAAGTTTCCTACAAAATCAGCTTTAAAATCCAGATTCCTGCAGAATTACTTTTGCAATATAATCACGCAACTAAACACACCCTAAAAGAGAGTCCATATAATTCATTGTAGTAGCATATACCCGGTCTTTATGAAAATATATATTTTGTTACATAAAAGATATATATATACGAGGTTATAACTAAAGTTTGTAACACAAATTAATTAGGTTGCTTTCAATGGTCCGCCTTTGGAGTGGGAAATGTTGGGGGTCAAATAAAGAGGCTCACAAGTTGCATGTTGTCTTGTTTTTCTGAGAAAGAAAATGACCCTTGCTTGTCTAACCAATTAAAAGAAAAATATTCCAAATTAAGAAGAATCATTGGATGACATGGCAGTCAAACAATCAGCAGGTCAACCAGTGATCCCCTCTTGCCAAGTGTTTGCTTGTCAGGTAGCTAACGTTCTGGATCAATTTGATGTTTTCAGGAAAAAAAAAACCATTCTTGAATATTTCAATGAAAATTTCTTATTCAATTTATCAAAATCAAATTATTAAAGAGAAGAATATACTCATTTTGGATTAGTAGTCAAATTGGTTATGTGTGGTCCTTTGATTGGTTTGAATATGGTTCAAGGTAAGAGGTCTATATCAGATAATTAGGTTTCTGTCTGTTCTACTTTGAAATTTAAGCAATTATCAACTTGGGATGGGTTTGATTTTGCTGGTTTTTCTGTATAACAAGTACTGTGACTTGTTAGTCTTAATTGTGGAGAATTTAAAACCCTCGTGGAGTTCATTTGATCTTTCAACTAACAGTACAATGCATAAATTTTCATGGAAAATGATAGTAGATCAAAACCGTAGTCCTATTTACCGTCCACACATTTTTTTTTTTGATAGAGAGAGACACACACATACAATTAGAAAAAGCTAATGATATATTTGAATACATTTTTTAATAAAAGAATATATTATATTAGCTATGTATATATATTTTAAAAAATTAAAATATATGTGAACCATAAAAAAGAGTAAACATATACATCATTTTCATTTATTTATGCGACAGAAACTCCGACATCCAAAGTGAATAATCATCATCGGTTACCTAGATGAAAGGTAGATATCGAATTTAATAAACTATGTGATTTGAATGAGAATCAGACCAACTCTAACATTTTTTAAAGTAATTTTAGTGATTTACTGGAGCTTAATTCAATATCTAAAGATTGTCTTTTGACTTGCATGGTACAAAAGACGATCTCTAACATATCTAAATTTAATTTGTGACTAAAATATATGTATATGTCATGGTTTCAATGTAACTGAACCTCTCCTAAATTAAAATATCTAAAGATCCAAAGAGAAAAACAAATGGAAAATCAACCATTCAACTCAATGAATACGATTTCAATTAATTCATACAATGCTGTGTCTGCCAACTTTATATTAATTCAATGATTCCTTTATTAGGGTGGAAGCTTTTATAAAAAAATATTGAAATTAATTATGTTCCACTTGCCAATAAACTGCTTTGGTTGAGGCCCTGCTTGAATCCGGGTCTAAATGAATTCCGTGTTTGAAAAAGGAAAATATTCTCAAATATGAATCGAAACACATTTCAACATTATTTCAACTTTAAGTTCTAACTCTCCTTTTACATTTTTAAGTAAAAAAATCAATGATTGAAAAACTATCAAAACAATGTTTTTCAAAAACTAAGTTTAAAACATAAGATTTAATTTTGATTGAAGAATCACAATGCTTCGATGACACATCCAAATACAGCCTCATTTCATCAGTTATCTCGCCGACAAACCCTAAGAACTTTCATATTTGAAAGGCATTCCATGATATAACCAGAATAACAAATTAAAGTGTGACTCATAAAAAAAATTGATTAAATTAGTACCCACCAACAAATAAATAAATAGGTATTTAAATAGTATATGATGAAAGTGCCGTGTGTTCTTCTCAGTTGTAGTGCTAGAAAACTTTTCCTAGCTGTCATTGGTATAATAATTTTGTGAGCTTAACCAATCAAATCTTTCCCTCTGATTTAGATTTCAATATTGATCATGCTAATATATCCATAAAGATACTGATTAAGCTAGCTTTTTAACCTACTTTTTCTTTCCAAGATGAAAGACAAACCCCGACAAATGTGGTTTGAAACTTTGAATACAACAAAAAAACATAAAAAAGTGGTTTGAAGAATTATTTTCATGTTTGTGACCAGATGCACCTGATCATATCAAGTGATCAACAAAGTGGATTACAAGCAAAGTCAATAACAAAATCCTTGACAATGCCGACAAGGGATATCAGGACAAGAATTGGAGGTCTCAGTGGGATTATTTTGTTTTTTTATTCTCCAAAACTTTTTATTCCACTTTTGCTACATTGTGAAAAATTAACCCCCCACATATATGTTGGTCCGTTCAATTGTACTTTTCAGTAGTCCTTTGTTTCCACTGCACAGGCTTACCTTTAATTTTCATGTCTCCCACGCAACTTTGCAAAAAAGTGGTGATTTGATTCATCTCAATATATAAATACATATATATATTTGCATATATGGGAAAGGTGCGGTTTACGGTCGGTGCGGTGCGCGAACGGGTCGTCGTCACGGGTGATCGGACGGTCGGGTGATTCATCGACCGTTGGATCGATGGACCCGCGATCGGACGGCCCACGTCGTAAACCGCACCGACCGCATACCGCACGTAATCACGACCATATATATATATATAACTAATTATCTTGTTGTCTTCAACATATGTTGTTTATTTTTTGTGCCGACCTTGGTTTGGTTAATGAAGAACATTTAAGCCAATTGAAGACATCTTCCCAAATTACAGCTTATCCATCCTAAAAAATTTCTTATTGTATTAGCACACAAAAACGTCGGCAATAGTACACACTTTTCATCACATGCATGTATTCCAAAATCAGTGTAGACAGGTGGAATAAACAGTTCATGGTTTTATTTTTTTATTGGTCTGGTTTTATTTATTTATTCTATATGATTGTTACGTTTTGCATGCATGGACAAAAGTGACAGTCTGTTAGTGGGGTACATATACATATACACTATGGGCGCCTCTCCTTTTGGACTGTTTGTGTTTTAATTCTTTTTAAATTATTTGTTTTTTTTAAATATATATATGACTATCTTTTTAGTTTTCTATGTCTCGTAGATTTTAAATTTATGGTGATTATTTATATTACATGGATGATTCATCTTGACATAGGCTTGCTTTTATTGCATTATCCAAAATGACAATTAGAATTTAGAAATAATAATAAAATAATGTTACATGTATGCAGTCCCAATATTTGATTTGATTTTCAAAGATATGTAATTACATGAACCATATATATCTTTAAATAATGAAATATATTTTCCAAAAAATTGTAAATATACTTGTTTAATTTATGAAAAAATAAAAAATGATATAATTCTATTAGTGAAATGTATACCTTATAAAAAAATGTGATTATATTTAGAAGCTAGATTGCTTAATTGTAAAGAACTGTATAACAATCAATTTAAAAAATAAAATAAAATCTTGGATATTAATTGGCATGAAAAGATATATAATAGGAGCAATGGAGAGATGATAGAAAGATTACGGACGGAAAGAGAAAGAGTAAACAAATGACTGCATTATTTGTCTAGAAATTGATGTTACAATCAGTACTAACAAAGTATATATGTGATAATTCATAAAATATTTCCATAAAAATTCTTAGTTATTTGATTTAACTTTCAAAGGGACAGAAGAAAACCTCCACACATGCATATCTGATATTATTGCACAACCATTAAATCCGATCAAATAGCTTGGTCATTTGATCTAGTTTAATTTCCACACATGTACACCATCAATTATAATCTCTGTAGAAGAATATAATTAGTTTGATGTATGGTTATTATATGAAATTATTTAAAAAGTAGTACTAGTGGTACATTTATAATATATATCTTACAATCTAATTGATCATGTGACATGAACATAAATCCTAACATATTCTAATATCTTGTAGCAGTACTGGATGCTTAGATCATGTGAAGTTGCTTTGATTCAGATTTTCATTGATTTAAGTGAGTCAGCATATAAAAGCATCTCCGAATGATCCCATTATAATGGCATTGTTTTTTATATATTTTTTCAGTGCAGCCGGCCAGAAATATATATAAGAAAGTTTTGGTCGATAGTATTAGCAGTCAATAATTATACATATCTCACACAAAACTAGGCTTCTTTTTATAGAATCTTAATTCATTATTGTTACGTTCGGTCTATGATTATTTTATTTTTATTCAAGGATTTTGTTTTCTATTTCTTATTTGGTATATTTCAATGGTCTTAACCCACATGCTCCACGTGCCCTATAAATCATCTTCATGAACAGATAAACAAACTCATTTGTTACCATCAACATCTATAATCACTCTTTGTCAAATATTTAATAATTACTACTTTAATTTTCTAGAAGAAATAAAATTAAAATTGATTAAATTTTATAGTCATGCATCACAAGACATATATTAAAGTTAAATTTTCAAGCGTGAAAGTACCTACGTACACATTCTAATACATTACATATCATATTAAACATATCAATTAATCTGATAACTAAGACATAATTGATTAAACATATCAAATGCGGATCCAAATGATTTTGTAAACATGTTATTATATGTGTTTTTTTGTGTTTGATCATTGTGTTTTTTCTTCTGTATTTGGGAATCTATTGAAAAAATGTTTTTGAAAAATCAATTGAATAATTATAATCTTATCTTCTCTACTCCACTTTCAAAATGGATCTAAGATAAGTGACAAAATGAATTTGTTTTTAGACAAGTTGACAATGAACTCGATTTGTGACAAGCTAATAAAAATAACATCTATCACTTTTTTCAGGGATTTTAGATTTTACTCATATTGATATGAAAAAAATTAACAAAATATTATCTAAAAAAAAGAGCAAAAGATAGAGATGAAATCGATTTCTTCATGGACATAAGTGTTGTATCCAAATGATGCCCACTTTATAATGTCAAACATCATCTTTTAAGAAGTGCACCATAGGACCATAGCTCCCCATATTATATCCTCAATATAAATGTGTTATTTAAGTTGTTGCAACAGAAATTATTCGAAAATAACTATTCATTATATTGGGACAGCAAAAACATCCAATCCAATCATTAATTAGAGGTCTTGTCTGTTGTACAGTTTTACATGCATTTCACGAAAGACATTATATTATCTCTGATGAAATTAAGGACATGTTATCGTTTATATATAACTTTGTTAAAGATATTAGATTAGATTTGTTATTATCTTAGTTTGTTATTATTTTAGTGTGTTACACGTGTAACATCATCTTGTACTATTATATAAAAGACTTTAGTACATTCTAATAGAACAAGAGTTTTAGAGTTTTATTATTATTATTTTCTCTCCCTTATTTCTAACATAGTATCAGAGCTATAAACCCTAGATCCACAAAAGTTTTTTCTTCCCTCTTCCCCGCTCCGATTGAGATGTTTTCAATCGGAGCGGGGGAAGATTTTTTATGCTCATATTTTAATATCCATATTTTCTTCTATTCTTTGTGTTGTCGTCGTCATCTTCTTTGCGTCATCAACTACACATCATCATCACTGCCGTGCACAGGGGTGGAGGAATTGTTGATCCTCACACCAACGTGTCCCTCAAGCACGGCTTTAGTACCGTCTTCACTAGTCAGCCCGTCTTCACATTGATGTAGATCGGCTTCCAACACGGATTATATCAAAAAAAAAAAAAAACTTTTAGGTTGATCACAATGTTCTACTATCGAGGCTCTGCGCGGAAAACTTTTAGGTTGATCACAATGTTCTACTATCGAGGTTCCGCGCGGAGCACCGCCTTGTCGTACCGCGTCTGTCCGCGCAGAGCGCCGCCCCGTCCACGCTCGCGTGCCCGATGAGCTGCCCTACCGCACACGCGCACCGCTGCCCGTGTGCTCCCGTGTCCGCGCGCCGCCCTAGTCCAGCCCTGCCGTGCCCAGTTGTGTGCCGCCCTGCTGAGCCCACGCGCCACCGCCGTCCTCTTGCGCTGCTGTACGCGCCGCTCGTACGCGCCGCTCGTCCGAGCCCTGTACGTCGCGCGCCTCATCTACCGCGGCCCCATCCAGATCTGTCCAGTCCGGCCGTGCAGCCTCAGCCGCGCCTCGTCTGCAAACCGTCCAATACATCTCTAGTTAAATGGGTGTCTGTGCTTCATCTCCAATGGTAGGCACCACCATCAATGGAAGGTCATCATCGGAAGCCCTTCCAACAGCCAAGGTGATCCACGTGGACGGGACTCTCCTGGAGTACCCAAAGCCAACCACATCCCTCCAAGTGGTGCTGCAGAACCCTAATCACTACCTGTGCCACTCCGAGTCCATGCACGTAGACTGCATGGCCCCGCACGTGCCGTAGTCCACTGCCCCGCTGCGTCGTCCTAACACATCCTGGGAAGTTCACGCGTAACGCACGCGGAATCCCGACGAATCCGGGAAGATAACGCGTAACGCATGTGTATCCGCGCTCGTCTGTTTGTGAATCCCGCGATCACTGCTTGGCCCACAAGCCCGGATCCGTCAGGCCGCCAGGCCCATCAGTTCGACCTGGATCCAGTAGCCCGTCCGGACCCGGATCCAACAGTCGAGAACCCAGATCCGGTTACTCAGATCCGTTAGCCAGCGATCCGAATCGTCAGAGACCGCCATCCGGCAACCACTCGGCCACCGTCGGCATCTGTCCGGCATCTCCGGCCACCGTCCGACTGCCGCCGGTCATCGTCCGCGCCGCCGACCACCGCCGACATTGTTTTTGATGCGTTTCTGTCCTGGATTGTTACTTCGGACTCCGAATCTAGTCATTCAGGTACTCATTTTGATCAGTTTTTCATTCTCTACGCATCCGTATGTGTTTTTTCTCGTTTTCTTCTGATTTTTATCAGTTGCAACATCATCATTTCTTTTCTTCCTTGGATCTTCTTCTTCCTTTGAGATCCATTGTCGTCGTCGTCGTTCGCCAAGTGGCGTCGTTTTCATGCAGCATCGCTGCCTCTGTGCGCTATCATATTCGCGCATCGTCGTTTTCGTGTGCCGTTGTTTATCGCGCACCGTTGTCTCTGTGCGCCGTTGTTCCCGCGCACCACCGTTTTCGTGCGTTGTCGTCCTCGCGCACCACCGTTTTCGTGCGTTGTCGTCCTCGCGCACCTTCGTTTTTCGTGCGCCGTCGTTGTATTTGGGAGAGGGTGTTAAAGAATCTCCACCACCATTGTCCGCGTGCTGTCTCCGCTGCCTATGAACCTCCATGAGCCCTACGTGCGCCATCTGATCTAGTGGACCAGCAATTCCGACCGACTCAAAGAGCGGGAGCGACTCTGACTAACTCAAAGAGCGGGAGCGACTCTGACTGATTCAAAGAGCGGGAGCGACTTCGACTGACTCAAGAAGAGCGGGAGCGAAGTGATGGATCCAAAAGACAGATGACGATTATCAATTCACAAAATAAATTGGAGGTGTTTGAAAATAAGATTTTTAGTTTATCATTTTTGTGTAAACTCTAATCTTCAGAGTTTAGGAGAGGGTGTTAAAGATATTAGATTAGATTTGTTATTATCTTAGTTTGTTATTATTTTAGTGTGTTAAACGTGTAACACCATCTTGTACTATTATATAAAAGGTTTTAGTCCCTCTCTAATAGAACAGTTTATTATTTTCTCTCCTTATTTCTAACAACCTCATTTCGTTGAATCATCAGTGATCAATATCGGTGACGGTGACAATGTTTACTTTTTATTATTGTACGTTGTACATCCAAAATTTATGTTTAACATGCTCCAATAATTAAATGACGTGTTTGTTAGAAAAACGGAATGAGATAATGTTCATACTATACGAATCCATGCAGTCACTTGTTGAGTCCAACAACAATAAAAAGAGACGAAGATTACGCATCTTCTTTAAATAAATTTCAAATTAAATAGAATAATCTAAATGATATGTAAATTATAAGAAACTCTATTTGAATAACCAACATATCATATTTTGTAAAGTTTATTTTTTTATCAAAAAAATTGTATAGGTGTTTATTTTTTATTTTTTTGGAATATGCACGTGAAACTTCATTTTAAGAGGCCCCATGGAATTATTAATAAAAATAGGGAAGAATCCGATATAACTCTATGAAAAATTAGTTAAATTGGTTTTAATCATTGTAAAAGGTCTCTATTTTATTAAAAAAAATATCGATTCAGTCCATATCGTCACTCCAACTAACCAGGTACATAGTTAAACCTAACTACACATTAAAAATTACTAGAATGTCATCACCCCTTTTGTTCAAAAAATCGATATAGCTCGCTAAAAAGTTATGAAAATCGGAAACGGTCCCTATAAAATCAATAAATCCCCTTGAGTTCCTATCTTATTAGGCATTATTTTTTTTAGTCCCTGCCATAACCGAAATTAATCAGATATATGATTGACTTTAATCATACATAATAGATAATTACTGTAATATTATTTTAAAATTTAATTGATCAATTACTATAATACACTAACTAAATTTGTAGACTTGTAGTTGACTTTAAGATTACTAATTTTACAAGTACTCATTTCGATTTTCATAAGTTTCTACATAGTTATATCAACCCCCCCCCTCCCGTTTTTACAGTTGGTGAGTATATGATAACAGAAGAATTTTCAGAAAAAGACAAAACCATTTTTGTCATCAAAATAACTAGATTAGATTTTTCATATATTGTAAGAACTTATTTGAATGTATTTATTGAAGTAATTTAACTCATACACTAAATTCATTTACCATACATACTTTCTAAAAACATGTGATTTTTAATTTTACAAAGATTAAAGCTGATTTAACTAACTTTCGAAGAAGTTACATTGATTTTTTTCAATAAAAATAGTAACACATTGGTATAGTAACCAAAGATCGATAGAATTGACCATGACCACACAACCACAATTCATTATTTCATCGTCTTAATTCAATTTTTTTTGTTTTTTTTTCTTTGTTACATTGAGAATTCCTAAGTTTAGGCTATTTGAGTTCCGTCGTTTTGTTAGTCAAAGTCAAATATTATAACAGTCAAAGAAACACACGCGCGCGCATACCAAACCAAAGACATACTTTCCTTTGTTTGGATTATTTCGAACACGTGTGAATGGAAGTCTACAAGACTTACAACCACATATAAATCATAATTTATTTCCCAAGCTTATTTGGTTATATTAACCAATGTTTATAAATCTATTAATTGTTTATTACTAAATTAATAATTTTATGAATATAAAATATTTTAGAAAATCTTTATATAATTATTAAGACATTATCATATTTTTTAAGTTTTATTTAACATTATAACATAATTTTATTATATATATACTATCTAATCATTTTTTATTAGATTTCATGTTTTAACTAATAATGAATAGTGAGTTATATGAATAAAGAACAAGTCGTTTAATCAATCTGTAGCCGGTTTTTCAAAACTGTTGATTCAATTGATGAGTTGATTGAGTTTCACTTGTGTTTTATATCATCGAGTTTTGAGATTAAATCGAATCAGAATTCATAACGGGTGAAAGTTTAACCGGTTCAACCGGCCAGGTTGGGTCGGCTTTATAAACACTAGTATTAACCAATAACTGAAAAGTTAACAGTGTGTACATGAAGATCTGACTTGTATGCTTGAGGCCTTGAGCCTTGAAAGGGAGATCTTTGCAGTGTACGTCTTTAGAAAAAATTTAGATACAAACAAGATCACGAGATCGAATATTGAACAAGAGGCCATACATTAATATTTTTTGGCTTAATATATATTATATTATGGTCGTTGTCATTAATAAGACTTAGGGAAGGTGTGGCCTGTGATCTTCATAAAAATCCTTGGTTTGACTATGAAGTACTTTTTTATCACAATCTGTCATTGTTTATATGCATTGTTTTCTTTATTGATTTCAAGTAACTATTGTGTCTCCCACTCATCAACTTTCATATATGATCATGGATTTTGTACCTTTATTTAGATTTTCCTTTTTTCGGCTGTCTACATAATCTCATGATCCATTGTCATTTAGTTTTTGTTTGGTGGGTTCATTGTTACATTTTTATATAGAGAGTTGTTGTCCATCATGAATGTTTTCATTATAATAAATATTCTATAATTGCTTCATAAATCTTGATGTAATTCAGTCGACCTAACATTGTTTGTTGTTTATTTTAAAATGTTACGATGACGTCACTTTCCAAAAGAGAGTTATATAAAAACATGTGATGATAAACTATTGACATCCAAAGTTGTTTAACAATGTTTCTTAGATTAATATGAGTCCAAAAAATGTTTGGATAATATTGCACAAGGACTGGATGTACTATATATTTTTCATAAAGATTTTAAGTTAGGTTTGGATTATATATATTAATAATATTACTGATTCACGGGATGTTAACATTAGATTATGTGCATGCACTTGACCGTGCCCAACTTAAATTTAATTATAGTTTGGTCTATTAAGGGTTTGAATGCCCATATTAAGAGGTACACAGTGCACCTAACGCATTGTACTACATTAGACAACCACACTTGCACATCTCATTCAGGTGGCCCTCCTCTGGATGTACACCTAATTCAAAATATTATCAACTCTAAATTAATTGCTAATTGCTTACTTGAAATCCAATTACAAATTATTATCCACATTTTATTCGTAACTTATTCATGATCAACCTATAAATAAAATCTTCATTATAACATTTTTCATCGAAAATAACTAAAAACACAACCAAACGTAAAATGATTATTCATCTATACAGAAATAATTATTTATTTCAAAATAGTTTATGTCGCTATTCAAACGAAATGAAAGCTTAATTAAACCCAATTAGCTAATTTTGAGTCTTATCATAAGGTCTTGGAATAAGTCTTCAGTCCAATGTGCGAAGAAAATCCGAGTTAGTTTACAATAGACACGACACCTTCGACCAATCTAATTGTTTTTATAGGTATAAAAAATTCAAAATAAAAAATATTAAAAGAATTGAAATAAAAGTATGGTTAGTAACATATCAATGAAAATATGATAAGGAAATATGATAAGGGTCATCTAAAGTCTGTCTCTCATAGCGTGAGTATGACCAAATGTGATATAATTTGGTTCACACGTGGATTAGGTTACTCTCCTATGGCAATTATTATAGGTGTAACAGATGCATACAAGTCAAAAATTAAGACCTAACATTTAACATACATTGACAAGTAACTTAGAAATGATATTATGCTAGTTGATAATCTTTAAGCCTTGAGAATGAAAAAGAAAGAAAATGTGACACAACAAGAAACTTAGCTTTCCCCGACGGACTTTGTCCGTCGCTGTAGACTTTCCGCGACGGACGTTAGCCGTTGCAAGACCGTTGGCGTTGATGGTGTCGCCAAAAGTCCTGCGATGGACTTAGTCCGTCGCTGTTGCTATATTTAGCGACGGATATAAGCCGTCGCAACTGATACATTCAGCGACGGATATAAGCCGTCGCTATGTTCTCTAACAAAAGCACAATTTTTTATCTTTAGCGACGGACAGGAACTGTTGGCATAGACCCCAAAAAAACCTTCACAGCCTGTTACTCCCCTTTTTTTTATTTTTTACCAAAACCTATAATAATTTTGGAAACATAAATCATTCATTTAAATTCAACAATTTCAACCAATAAAACACAAATATGAGACAATTCATAAAGGAAATTTATTTAATTGGAACCAACATCAAAATACTTTTACAATAAAATGTCACAAATAATAAAGATGCAATCATAAAATATTTTCAAATCATATCTACATACATAATGTATTCTACAAGAGTATATTCTTTTCTCTATGTGTGGCACTTGTGGCTGAAATCGATGATAGAGTAATTCTTTCTCTTTCTTTTCCAGTACTTCTTTGAGAGGCCACTTCACCGTCTTTGTATACGAGCTTCAAAGCTTGCACAACCTCACCCATAAAGAGCTTACCATATCATAATTAGTGATGGATTCACAAAGACAATATCCTATTCCCTGAACACACAGATTAATTAGATTTATCCAAATCAAATATGAGCACTTTTGTATAAATAACATACAGGATATCAATTGATGTTAACAAAGGCTTTCATAGATCTCACTTGGAAAATTAGGAGTTAACATATATTAAGAGCATTCAGAAAATGGAATAAAAGTGAGTGGATGAAAGCATTCTTCTCAGCCATAAATTGATGTTACTGATGGCTTATTTAGTCATTGAAGTAGTGTGGATATTTCAACTAATTAAGTAATGTTAACAACCATGTAAAATGTACCCAACATTATGATTAGTAACTATTGGATAAGCAAAAATAGATGCAAGTATCAGTAATGACAGTTTTTATCTTTCACCAAGTTATTTGTGAATTTACCTTGCAAGTGATCGAGCAGCAGCGACCCGAGTAACCAAGTTCTTTAAAGTTTAAACTCTCCCTCTCATCATCCCCTTTTAATACAGATATCAACTAGACAAAGGAAAAGTGCATAAGTACAAATTAATGCATTTTATCTCATCCATTTTTTAAGATAAATAGTTATTAGATCCTAGAGAAGAGATTCAGGAGGCACACATGAGATTCCTAAAAATGCATTAGCGGGATCAAGGATGATGATGAAAAGCTGCTTATAAAGTAAATTCTATCACCAAAAAAATATATAAATAAA
The DNA here is from genome assembly GCA_030737845.1 of Acorus calamus. NCBI lineage: Eukaryota > Viridiplantae > Streptophyta > Magnoliopsida > Acorales > Acoraceae > Acorus > Acorus calamus. The sequence goes on from CM060875.1 coordinate 33,386,393, forward strand.
AGGAAAGAAAAAAGAATAGATTTATAACTTGATTAGAACTACAATGTTCAACAATAAAATTAATTATAACAGGATCAGAACAAAGTTTAGAATCAACTAAAACAAGTTTAACATTATCATATCAATATGTATCTAAGACACCTAATTAAGAATTTCTACATGAACTTGTCTTTAGAACCGAAGAGTCCATTACCTGATTAAGAAAACTTATCATACCAAACATTTCTATCACCCAAGATCTGTTTGGATCGATTTTAATCCACTATAATAAATATTAAAAAAGAAACCAATACCTCCTCCTCAAATACTAATAACTAGGAAATGGAGACTAATAACTATCCCAAAAAAACAAAGAGCTAGACAACCATCTGTGAGCCAAAGACACTGATATATCTATCGATTTACATATATAATCCACTTTCTAATTATCCCCAATAAAACAAAAATAGGAATCATCTTTGCTAGTATGAGCAATTAAGAAAAACCTTTTGATTGTTTTATCTTGAACCAGCCACGGTCAAGTCTCGATCAAACCATGTGTGCCACAACTCCCACCATATGTTTGAACACCTACGTCAAGATACCCTCCTTTGACCACCTAATGAAAAATATGGTGAGTAGTCATGCACACCAAAGATTCTAACACATAATGATTAAATTTGGTGTTATTAGATGCCTTCAAATAATCATATAATATGTTCTCATGAAAAATATTTCATTTCCCTTCCAATATAATATACGAATAATTAGAAAGTTATATGCCCAAGATGTATCAAATTGATGCATTCCATTCCATTGTAACACAATTTGTTTTCCTTCCACCTGTAGTTCTTCTACCAAAAACATTGATAGATCGGTCCATAACCCAGCTAACATGTCATCACATCAATACACACAAAGTAATAAAACTAACCATACGATAATGTGCAGAAGGTAAGCCAGTAGATAGATGCTTTAAAAATCTATCTTAGTTTATATTTTTTTTCCAGATGATCAAAAGGATAATTATCGAACAGTAACAAAATCTCAAATTTAAATTGTTTATTTCCCCAAACAAATACATTGTTAGCTGAACTCCTTGTTGAATACTTAACAGAACAAATGCTCCACATGTTGTATTAGTCCGAAGTGATGCCGTGATTCCAATTACATGTTTTCATCTCTATATTTGTTTCCTTTGAAAACATGAGCCTACTTTGAGCTAGAAAAATGTCTCAAATGACCACATGATATATTGCTTCAATATTTACCCACAAAAACTGATCTCATAAGCACAACAACAACTCATCTAATGAAAAGAAGTACATTCAATGATTCAACAACCAAAATTAAAATTTTTAAAAAGAGATAACAAAATAACCCACCTTGGACATGGCAGTGACCATCCGTGTGAGCCACGATGACATGGCATCCATTCCCAGCAACAAATCTATGACAAACCCTTCATTAAAAAAGAAAAACCAACATTTTCCCTTCTTTTCATTCTAAAACTATCAAATCCAACAAAACAAGGGAAGAAAAACCCATAAAAAATAGATGAGTTATTTCCGATGGTGAAAGCGATACACGAACCCTACCTCTTTCAATCGCTTCTTCGCCTTAGCTGATCATCGAAACAATAATCATGTCAGATTGATAAAGAGAAATTTAGAAACCCAGGATGGGGAGTGAGAGAGGGGGGTTTGAAATATGACCGACAAGAATTTTGAAATATAATTGATGGGATTGTGAGGAGGGAGAGGGGGTGAATTGGCAACGGAGGAATTTTAGTGAGAAGAGGAGGGGAGGATAGGTGGAGGGTTTCGGTGAGAAGGGAAGAGGACAATTTTTTTTTTCTTTTGGTGAGTGGTAAGGACCAAATCATTTAGGGGTACCACGATTGCTGAAACTGATTTTGTTACTTATTCTGCTTATGGGGATGGACTTTGTCCGTTGCAAATTCGCGACGGCCAACGGCAGTCACCAAAACAAATCATATCCGATTTTTTACCATTTGGCGACGACCTTAAGCCGTAGCAATTATGCGACGGTCATAATCCGTCGGCAATAGTAAAACGCAGCCGTCGGGGAAACCCCTTTTTTTGGTTGTGTGAAACTAATGTATGCATATATGGTTTGAAATAGGGACCATTAGGTGTAACTTATTTGTCAAAAATGACAATTAAGTTTAAGAATTACAATCATCATATCTTAAAAAAAATTATTACCTTAATTGTTCTATCCAAATCAAATATTCACAGTACAAATATTTACACAGGTTTAGGTCATGTTGACATCAAGAAAATATATGAAAAACGATAAATAATAATAAAAAAAACCTGATTTACTTTAAGATCTCATAATACTTCAATAAGAAAATAAAAAAAATTGAAATAAATTATTGTTAATAAAAAAGCAGAATGTGTCATTAGGCTACATGTCTTCAATATAGTAAAAACTCATTTAGCCTCAATTGAGAACACAATTAAGCTAAATACATAAATTACTAAAAATGATAAAAAAAATTTAAGTTTCTGTTATGCCTGAATTTTTAACTTTAGTAAATGTTATTTTTTTATTTTTAATTTTCTGTTATGCATGAATTTTTAATTTTTAGTTATTTTTTTTAATGCTGGGGATCATCTACTCAGTTTTTAAAATAAAAAAATGGATAAAACCAAATAATATAATAATAATTTTTAACAAACTAAATTTGAATTTTTCAAAAAGAAAATCTCACATTATTTTTCACGCATATGAGACAAAATCTTATCATATTTGAAATTCAAAAGAATCAAAACCCTAGCTTATCTACCCTATATAAGAATTCCCCTCTTCCCCTAGTCTCTCCGAGGGTTTCACTTTTTTTGGTATAGGGTTTCATTTTTTTTTATGTCATGAAAAAATAGTTTGATACTATAAATCTAGTGTTTTTGTTTTAGTGAATCGTTTCTTTGTGAGTTGTTAATAAGTTTCTTGATTCCATATTTTGAGAGTGCGCTGAACAGAGGGGGGGCCAATAACCTGCACAATCCTTGTCATTTCCACAGTAATCTTAAATGTGGGATGAGATTCCTATATTTCAAAATAGTTGAAAGGGCGAACAGCGCATACTGATCAGATGTATCCAGTGACAAATATGTGAGAATTGCATGCGGAAAGTGATTAAAGAAGGAAAGATTTGCTATTCTTATATGACACACAAATATGTGAGAATTAAAGAAGGGAAGATTTGCTATTCTTATATGACACACAAATATGTGAGAATTAAAGAAGGGAAGATTTGCTATTCTTATATGACACTTAAGTGTTGTTTGATGTACACTTGGTTCATTTTAGGATATATTATTTTAAAAAAAATAAAAACAGTGAAAATTGTATTTTGGGGTAGAGATGTGTTAATAAGATGGTTACACAAGAGATATTATATGTAGTTTTAGATAAGATCAAAATTGTAGTCATTGTAGCTTACACACAAACCTTGAAATTAATTATATATTCATGACTTTAAAAATCATTATGTACATGTTAATGTCTCACCACATTATATTAGTCTTAAAAATATAATGTGTATAACTAATTACAATAATTTCTATAAGATGTACATTTAAACATGAGGTTATTTACAGAATTTATTTCTATCATATATAATTGAAATGAATCTCCCTCAAGTTCTGGCCACAGCCAATGATTTTGAAATAGAAATGCTCACAGTTTTACTAATAAAATAATATATATTATTATATCTCAGTATATACATCATTTCATATAACAACATGTATTTTAAATGAAGAGTATATTTTTTTTTAAAAAAAAGTGTAGATTATAATTGGGGTTGTAGTGGCGATTGAATGCATCATTTTCCTTTCTTTAACGATGATACAGAAAATGAGTGGAGAAATGACTCTATTAGTGCCCCTTTTTCATAGAACATGGGCTGATTTTATAGCGGTTTATGGATCCATGTAATGGGCTGACTGGTCCAACCCTGCCAGAAGAATTACCAGGGAGAGATTAAGTTAGGCAAGGGTGTTGATACATTAAACCATTATTCTTACCATCCTAAATATACACTATCTGGTACACAAGTATATGCTCTATTAAAAAATATATATAAAAAATTCAATATTGTATTTGTTTGTGAAAGTATGTACTTTATTATTTAAATATATGCTTTAAAAAAAGGAAATTTGTGACAACATAAAGAGTGCGTGTAACAATTTCCTGTTGTGTTTTTCATTGTGGCATGAGGCATGGGGTTGTTGTTGGGGCAGGGAAGTGGTAGAAACATTACCAGTTCTCTTTTTAGCTTTCCCCTCCTTTCACACGTGTTGTTTATTTTGTTTTTTTTTATGTTCTTTTTAAAATTTTCAAAATGAAGATTCCCACATTTTCCTTTAAAAAAATTCCTATTGAGCAGTCTTTATGTGGAATCCTTTTTTAATTTTTTCCCTTCCCAACATGCTTTGAATTTTTTTTGAAGTAGCATCAGTAATCACCTTGGTAAATAAAGAGTATTAGAAACTTTTCACAACATGAAATCCTCTCAAACAGTCTCCAAAACTGAGCAGAAACATAAATTCTACCCTTCCATGTAGGTTCATAAATAAAAATTATAGTTAAAAATCTACAAGAGTTATTACCTATTCCACGCGTCGTCATTCATAGTATGTGAGATGCACAATAAATGTATGAAAATCAGGAGGATGAAAAGGATTAACCAGCAAGAATGAGGTCCTGTTAATTATTATTATATCAATGAATCCTCAAGTGAACCAACCATTACCACAATCATTACTGTATTATAACTCCAGTTCAGTATCTTTTACATTACACCCTTGTCTGATGGTAATATGTGATTCACACCCACATCTGATTCTCCTCTAGTTACCACATAGAGACTTCTGTACTTCCTCACATGCACTGATAAGTAAATCTGTCCATTGTAGTGTTGTCAGACATGGACCTCAACATCATTGTTCATCCAGGCAAAACCAATTTCACATGTTGCATGATGGTCCCCCCAACACTCATTTTCTCATGTTCCATCTGAGGATATTTCTAATCAACTAAAAATACATGCACCATACCATAAATGGCTCATGGATATATATGTATTCTCATCTTCAAAACCTAAAGAAAAAAAGAAAAACTCCAAATGGAAAGAGAGGAAAGAAAAATGATACTTTGGCTTTTTTCTTACTGAAGGTGGCCTATGATTTCACTAAAAATGGCGGCATAGATCCAATTCAAAAGGGGGACATAAACCTTACCTCCTAGTACTAAAATAGAGACAAGATCATACACACCAACCAACAAAAAGAACTTGAGTTATACATTCAACCAACCCCTTCCCTAATCCAGATAACAGAATCAGCCTGAAATATCAAATTACCCCAATCCTTGTTATTCTTTAGGTCAAAGGTGATTCCATGCCAAGTGTTCTCAACATAAGCCAGCTTCATCTAGAAATTTTTCTTGTTTTTTAAAAGAAAAATGGACTAACAAATCACGAGTAGTGAATTGTGGAAAATGGGATGTTGCTCTGTCCTCTTACTTCTTTCATCTTCTAAGCCACTCTTACGTAAGATGAGAATTTCCAAATCTACAATTCCTTCCCCATGCACAACTAAGTCCTCCCCATATTCTACTGAAACACACTAGAATAACAGATGCTTACTGACTCCTCATTACATAGCTCACATGTCATCTTCCTGTCATGGTTCCATCTATTCTTGTTCACCTTGATTTTTACTAAAGGAAATAAGCCCCAAGCAGGGCAGATTCCCATCTGAATCCCTGCTGAGTGAGGAATACACTGAAGCCACATCATATTTCAACATTTTCAAAACTAAAATGATACAAAGACCAAGAGCAAGCAATGTATTGTAACAATTCAAGCCCATTTAGATCCATTGAAATTAGAAAATGAGTCACTGAACATGATGCAGAAAAAGTCATGCTTAAAATTATGTAATTTACAAACTAAAAAAAATTTGATCCTCTAACATTATCATCCCACACCAAGGTAGACTCTCCACACTAACCAAGGGTCAAACTAACCTCAATCATACACAAAGTTGAGTTTGTGGAACATTCAAATTCAGTCTCATTAAATTTGACCTCATATGGTTGGGAAAAGTTTTGATTTATATGTAGTGTATGAGAAAAATTACATTAGAAAGTCTAGATTTATGTGTTACAAATCATTTACATCAAGTGATATTCATTCTGAAGATGCAATTTTTGCCTAAAAGTCATACTTGATAATAAAGATTGTACCAATCCAATCTTAAGGTTTTTAATGATCCTCCTCCACAAATGGTACCGGAAGACTTCTTTATCTGTTGTTCTTAAAGTATCATTTCCAACGGCTAGTAGACTTGGAATTGCTATGACCAAGACTGACATTCATTGGAGCGTCTCCAATCCTAGACCTATATACACATCAAATTTAAATTTAAGTAAAAATCCCTCAAAATCTTTTTGAACCTTTGACTCAAACCCATTTTGAAACTCAAAATCGCGAATGGCACTTTTTTTTAACAATCATTTTGCATCTATGATTCCCACTCTCAAATGTTTATAGATTTTGATTCAGATATACAAATAGTCCAAGTAGTTTGTTATGCATATTATGAGAAATGAAAAAATTGAGTTTATGTCAAGTACTTCACATTAACAATTCAGGCCCACTAAGGAACTTGAAGTAACTGGACTTATGTGTTTTATTTCTTGCTTTGTTTTATTTATATCATTTGAACACTTAACCTTTAATACATTGAAGCAAGCGCCTACTGTTTTATTAAAAAAAAAAACAATTCAGTCATATTTTGACCCCAATTTTTAGGAAAAAGATGCATCAACCTCCATTGTACTCTTAATTGCAGTTCATACCAGTTTTTTTTTAAATCATACACTTTCTCTTTGATGTGTATGCAATTATATGAATGATGCAAATACTTAGATACAATGTACATTTCTTTTTAATTGAAAAAAAAATCATGTCATACACTATGATAGAAGTTATATACATAATGATAACGCAACATATAATGTGTTATCATAGTGCTGCAAATGGGATTGCTTATATCAGCACTCTAATTTTTTTGTTTAGAAATATGCTTGAAAAAAATAACTTCATGGAAACCAAAAAATAGCCTAAACTCGTGTAATCTCCGAAACCGCCAAAAAAAAATGAAAAAAAATATATAAAAAGCTTCGGCGGCAATTTTGAACGGTCGCTTCCTTTAAACAATTACAGGATTTGGACGGTCACGAATCCATATGTGGACTTTGGACGGTCCAGATCGACAAATTTACATTAAGTTATTTTGTTGCAGCTACCCAAGGAAAAGGATTGGTCCACTCTATTTGTGAATGCGCAAGGCATCTCTTTACGAATGCAAATCTAAAATAGTTGTTTTGTTGCTGATTCTTCTGGAGTTCAAATCTAGACAAGATTAACTTCAATTAATATCGAATTATACAACCCATTAATTGAATTACACGAATTATGAATTAAATTACACAGCTAATCATTTGATACATGTTTACTTTCCTATTAGATACCGATGATAATTAGGAATAAATTTTTTATCCAATAGATTATTGAATCAAATAAATAATGGAACATGTGCTTAAAACTGACTATGCGGTTCGATTCAGGCTATATAACTCGATTAATGTTCTTTATAATTTAGTATTGATATGACTGACCGAAATCGATTCTAATTGGATCTAGATTTATTCTTCCGTTGGTGTTGCTTTCTTGTCAATCAAATTAACAGGTAAAATTTGCTGTGCAGTTTCATTGTCATAAGCCCATACCACTTTCATTGTCATAAGCCCATACCACTTAATAGAATGAATTGCTCATGATCTATAAGGTGCAGTTTCACTGTAAAATAATAATCTGAAAACGGACCGGGGCAAACTGGCGGAGGTAGTTTTCCCAGCTCGATCGTAAGATCAGCCACGGAGAGTCCCTTCGATATAAAAAAAATCATCTGAAAATAATAATTCGTTCATGATTTCTCTGTTGCTTTTAGATATCCTGCATTCTGGTCCATGCATTATAATTTAGCTCTTTCCTCCCATCCAACATTAATTGTATTATATTGGTTTTGAGAGTGTACACTGTTAACATTCGTCGATACATTGTTAACCATCATATAAAATGTTCATCGCGTCAATTTTTTTCAGTATACTGTAAACACTTCTCTGTACATTGTTAAATACCTCCAGTACACATTGTTAACATCCACATAATTAGGCGATTGCATTTTTAATATTTTTGAACAACATCAGTCTGCAGGGACATAAAGATAATTTTTACAGTTTTAGGAATCTAAAAAAAACTTAAAAGCTTTAAGGGACTTAAAAAAATAAACAAGTGATCACATGGGCTCCTAATTAATTTTTCCATTTATTTTCACTTTTCATCGTGCATACACACTCTTAACCATAACAAGGAATGTACTAAATAAAAAGATTAAGAATGAGAAAAAAATTACAATGATACCCCTAAAAAAAGTTCAGCTTGACCCTTCTCACAACATCTTTGATGACTTACACTTCAAAACATCTTGCTTCGAGCCTTCAGAGGTCGAGATGATCGTGTTAAGCCAAGAAATAAAAATATATGTTTGCTGTATATGTTGATGAGCAAAGCAACCAAGGCAACCATGTGTTGTAATATGTAATATCTCTCTCATATTTTCTCTCATTGTGTGTAAAACATGTTAGAAAATTCTCTCGCTCTGTACAGCAGTTGCTTCTAGAATATTAATCTTTTCCTTTTTTGCTTGGTTCTAGAACAGTAAACTTGAATTGTTATTCAATATTATTCTTTCCTACTTTTCTCCTCCAAAAATGACAATCCAGTTCACTCCACAAATCAGAGCTCCATCCCTTAAAGTTACAACAATAAATTGATATATAGATGAAATCATGAAATCTTAAAGTATTTGGAAACCGAAGACAATTATGTATATCATATAATCATTCCAAAAATATGAAGATAACGGTCAAAGAATCTCATTAAATAATTTAACGAGACAAATTTCCCACATTATCGTATAGCATTCATCAATTGCACATTTCATGTGATCATGGTTAGTTTGGACATTAAATGACATTTAATATACCCTTACCTTTTTATTCTTGATGTTTTCATCCAAACAGCGGACTTTTAAAACCCGACCGAACCCGGCCGTTTGAACTGACTAAACCCTGAGTTGCTTTAAATTTCGATTCAAATAAAAAATTGATAAACCGACAGTTTTTAAGAACCGATTACATATTAATTAAATCAAACGATTCTTATTCATAGAAAATGTAAAATCTAATTAATAAAATTTATATTTTATATAATAAAATCATGTTATGATGTTAAAAGTAAAAGATTAAAATATATTAAAATTAAGATTTAATAATTATGTTAAAAAAATTATATTTTTATATTTTTTTAAATTTGTTTACTTAACAATAATAATTAATATTTTTATTATATAATAATAATCTCACGATTCAAATCTAATTGATTCGATGATTAATAAATAATATTTAACTTGATTGAATAACTATTAAAATATACCTTAAAAAATGAGTGTTGCTACACTCAGTTTTTTCTCAACCTAAAACACAACCTATATATCTTGTTACAGATTGAATGAAACATATATCTCGTTAGATGATGTATATATTGTATTAAATTTTTTCTTACACTTACTAAAAATTAATTCATTGAACTTAAAATAGAGTTATATATTTTTTTATCAAAACATATATTTTATTAGACAATGTTTAACATTTAAAAAAAATAAAAAATATATAAAATTTAAATTTTGATAGGTGGGTGTGACTGTGAATATCATCTTTCAAAAAAAATATATATATATATATATATATATATATATATATATATATATGGTCGTGATTACGTGCGGTGTGCGGTCGGTGCGGTTTACGACGTGGGCCGTTCGATCGCGGGTCCATCGCATCCAACGGTCGACGTGAATCGCACCCGACCGTCCGATGCGATGGACCCGTGATCGACGACCCGTGATCGCGCACCGCACCGACCGCACACCGCACGTAATCGGATCCCATATATATATATATATATATACCTCACCCTCCCTTCGGTCCCACGTTAACTCCTCTGCGTGGCATTAACGCACTTTATGATGTATATAAAGGCAATGTACGAACATCGATTTTGACCGTCAAACACATGGACCCACCAATCGGAGCCCATTGATTCCGTATACCCCGCGACGCAGAGCTAATCAGAACCGTTAACAGGAATTCCATGGTCCATACACGTCACGTAACGTTACATTCGTGTTACATATCGGCCCGGTATCGTTTCGGAAAGTGGAATCGACGATCCGCCGCGGATGCGCCTCTCTCTCTCTCTCTCTCTCTCTCTCGCTTTTACTGTTCTCTTCTCTCTTTTTATTAATAACTCTCTCTCTCTCTCATATTCTTCAAAACGGAAGCAAAAATCTGATCGTACTGACGCCATGTCGTTTCGAATGGTAAGTCTTCGATCGTCAGATCTAGATCTGTTTCTAGGGTTTTTCTCTCGCTCGAGAGGCTTGAATCGTCCGATCTGATCAGGATGACTCGTTTAAATTGATTTCTGAAATCTCGAATGGTTCGTTTTGGATTGATCGTTCGATTTTGAGGGATATTTTCGATGATCTTTTCAGTAGAATTTCGAGTATGTAAATTAGGTCAGATTTTGGTGAGAATCCATTTATGGAAGTTTTTTTTTTTGGTTGATATGGCCAGTCGAATGCTTCCTCCGGCATGGGTGTGGCTGATCACAGCAAGAACACATTCCTGGAACTGAAGAGGAAGAAGATCCACAGGTACGTGATATTCAAGATCGACGAGAAGAAAAAAGAGGTCGTGGTCGAGAAGACCGGCGGCCCTGGCGAGAGCTACGATGACTTCACCGCTTCGATGCCCGAGGACGACTGCCGATACGCCGTCTATGACTTTGACTACGTCACCTCTGAGAATTGCCAGAAGAGCAAGATCTTCTTCATCGCGTGGTATAACATTTGCACTCCCCACATTCATTCTTTTGATGCCATTTTTTTGGATTACGTTGATTGCTGATCGAATGAGCTTTTTTTGGATGACATTTTTTTAATTAGTTGATGACATTTGGACCTTTTAGATCTGATAAATTAATTTTTTGGGAACATGAGAAGTATGGTGTAGAAAATATCATGATATGTTTCTTTGTCATGATAAAGACATCATTTTTGTTTTGCGCTTGTTCTATAGAAGAGGTCTTGGTGTGTATGGTAACAGCATCATCTAGAGTTTGAAGGTTTGTGTATCCTCTGGATGAGGCATCAAATGAGCCAGTATGTTTTGATATTGGGGTAAAGGTGATTCTTTGCCCAAATTGTATTTTCCAAGCATATTAGCTATATATTTTTTATTGTTTCATTTTATTATACAAAAGCAATCTCGTGGAGTCATTATTGTATTTTTTTTTTTTTGATGGAACGGTAGGTGCTTGCCTTAATATATTAAGGGTCAAGTGCCCAAAGAAATTACATAAAGTAAAGCAAGAAATATAAATAAAGTACCCAGGTAGAAGAGATATCTACCAGGACCCATAGACTGAGCCCCCAACCCTCTAAAGAACTACAAGTCTATCATCCTGGAAACAAATCCCCCTTGCCCCCACTCGAACATTCCCCCAGTCCCGAATGAGACCCTTGGTTAATTCCCAAATATTTTCACCATACGGTCTTTGGCCTCTAAAGATAACGTGATTCCTACAGATCCAAACCGCCCAGACCAAGGCGGGCACCAACAATTGTGATACTGTAGCTTTCACTGACCGATCCCCCACCCTCTTCATCCTCTTACCGGCAGCCCACATGCCCTCCAAGTCCCCGAAATCCACATCCATCCCCGAAGCCACCTTCATCCGCTCCCATGCCCACCTCACCAAGCGACACGAAGTAAATAGGTGGTCCGCCGACTCCTCCTCCTCCCCGCAAAGAGCACACAACACCTCTAACCCCGAAACCCATCTAGCCAATCTGCATCTGGTTAGAATTTTCTTTTGGTATAAAATCCATAAAAAAATCTTAACCTTGGGAGGAGCCTTGCATCCCCACACTTCCCTTTGCTTTGCCGCCGTGACCGCTAAAACTGGCTGATCCTTCCTTAACCAATCGTAACCCGACTTCACCGTGAAGCCCGACCCGCTCGCCACTTTCCAAACCGCATCATCACTGTTCCCCGGAACTACCCGACTCAGTTGAAGCACCTCCAACAGCTCCTCATACTCTTCCCTTTCGGATGCAAGCATCCCTCTCACCACCTTGACAACCCAATGCTCGGACTCAACTCCGCTCCTCCAAAATAAGCTCGCTGCCCCCTGTTTGAGCCTTGAAATGTGATAAATAGTTGGGAACCGATCCTTTAATGGAATGTCACCAATCCAGATATCATGCCAAAATCGAATATCCTCCCCTGCTCCTAGACTCCATGACAATCCTAAAGAAAATTGCTCCATTCCCGCCAAGATGCCTTTCCAAATCCAAGACGTTTTACGTGTCACCCGTGGAAAACGGCTTCTCGATAGTGCACCGCATCCATAACTCTCCCGCACGATCTTACACCACAATAGGTCCGGGTAGTTGATCCACCTCCACAACCATTTCATCAAGAGTGCGCGATTCATGACTTCTAGATTTAGAACACCCGCACCTCCCTTCTTCTTACTAGCACAGACCACGTCCCATTTCACTAATGGGATCTTCCTCCTCACTTCCTTCGCCCCGCTCCATAGAAAACGTCTTCTTATACCCTCTAGTCTGCTAAGAACCCCTTTGGGAATTTTAAACACCGAAAGATAATAAATGGGAAGGTTCGACAAAACCGCCTGAATCAATGTAAGTCGACCCCCCATACTTAAGAATGAGCTCTTCCAACCCTCTAACCTCCTCTCAAACCTGCCCACCAGTGGCTCCCAATCACTCTTCCGGAGACGAGACACATGTAACGGAAGCCCAAGATGCACCATAGGAAATTGCTTTATCTCACACGAAAGGATACGCGCCAGTCGAGATAGGACCGAGTCCTCCACGTGAATCCCCGCAAGAGAGCTCTTGAGGAAGTTCACCTGTAGCCCCGACACCAATTCAAAACAACGACATACGAATTTCACCCCGCGGACTGCGTCCACACTCGCTTCGCTCAAAACTATTGTGTCATCCGCATATTGGACATGCGAAACAACCGAACCACCATCCCGACAAGCTAGGCCTTTCACCCATCCGCTCTCTACTGCCCTCCTCATCATTCTACTGAACACATTCGCCACAATGACGAAGAGAAGTGGTGACAAAGGATCCCCTTGGCGGAGCCCCTTGTTGATACCAAAAAAACCGTGGGGTTCCCCATTCACCAACACGGATGCTTTCGCTGTAGTAACACATGCCCTCACCATCCTAATCCAATTAGGTTCAAAGCCATGACAACTCAAAAGATGGAACAAGAAATCCCAATTGACGTTATCGTAAGCTTTGGCGAAATCAAGTTTAATGACCACACCCTTCTTCTTCTCTCTATGAGTCGCTGAAATGCATTCTTGGACAGTCATATATCCATCTTGGAGGAGTCTCCCGGGAATAAAGGCGGATTGATTCTCGTCCACTAGGAATCCAATCACCTTCTTTAATCTATTGGCAAGAACCTTCGACACCATTTTATAGCACCCGTTCACTAAACTAATGGGTCGAAAGTCCCCAATTTCCACTGCTCCCTCACGCTTAGGAATGAGAACAAAGAACGTCGCATTCATACCCCCTATGCCCTTCGAAGAGATGAAGAAATGATGGAACATTTCCATAAGGTCCTCCTTTACCACTCCCCAGAATTCCTGAAAAAATCGGAGACCAAACCCATCCGGGCCTGGCGCCTTATCCGCCTCCGCACCGAAGACTGCAGCTTTCACCTCCTCCTCATTGAAATCCGACTCCAAAGGTTGGAGAAGATCATTCGGAATCCTGCCCAACTCCTCGTCTATCCATACTGGACACCAGCCCCTTCTTCTCTTGAATGCGCTTGAGAAGTGCTCAACCAACCGAGCCTCGATCTCTTGCCTCCTATCCACCGTCCGCCCATCCACCTTGAGTTGCACAATTTTGTTTATACGCCTCCTTCCATTAGCCGCCGCATGGAAAAATTTTGAGTTACCATCCCCTTCTTTCAACCAAATTTCCCGTGATCTCTGTCTCCACGCTGCCTCCTCCATACTACAAATAAGTGACCATTCCATCTTAAGACTGGCCCACTCGATGCGATCCTCCTCCGAAATCAGCCCTGCCTCCTCCCACCGTTCAAATACACTAATCTGCTCTGCCATCTGCACTTTCCGCTCCCTCCTTATTCTCAACTCTCTTCTATTCCAGCTCTTAAGATGCAACTTTAGTCGCTTCAACTTGAAGACCACTTTCCGCGCTCCCGTTAGAACCCCGGCCGGAGCTGCCCACGAATACTCCACCATAGTTCTAAAGCCTGGACTCATTAGCCACCAATTCTCGAACCTGAACATAGGAGCACATCTGACTCTGTTCCCACCTGATAAAAGTAAAGGCGAGTGGTCCGAGAATACGCGAGGAAGACCCCTAAGATCGCAAGCCGGATGAGCCTCCTCCCAATCATGATCAACCAACACTCGATCTAGCTTTGCAAGAGCCGGCACCTCCCTTAAACTGCTCCAAGTAAAGCTTTGATTTAGCAGAGGAAGATCAATTAAACTTTCTTGCACAATCCAGTTGGAGAAGGACCCCATCGCCGGAGTAACGCAACCGAGTCTATTTCTATCCTCCACAAACCGAGTGACATTAAAGTCACCAAGGACACACCACGGCAGATTCCAGTCTTCCTTGACCGCACTAAGCTCCCCCCAAAGTCTAGGACGAATCGCATCATCGTTCGGCCCGTACACCACTGAACAGATCCACCTCCAAGAAGTGACTCTGTCCATGAACAAAACCGAGACCGAGAACTCCCCTTCCCTCGTCTCCTCCATGACCCGTACCCTACTGTCCCAACAAATCAGTATGCCTCCTGAAGCACCTCTAGATGGCTTGAAAACGAACTCAGACATAACTCCCCCGCTAAGAGCCCGCACATCCGCCGCTGAAACCTCTTGCATTTTTGTTTCCTGAATGCAACAAATCGAAGCTCTCTGTCCCACCACATGCTCCCTAATAGCCCCCCACTTTTTGTGGTCGTTTAGACCACGGATGTTCCAACATAAGATATTTGACATATAATAAATCTGCCCCTAACTCCGCTCAACACTTCAACACTCAGACCCTCTGGTCCGCGGCATCCTTGTCTTGCCCATCATCAAACATGGCTTCTGAAATGAAGCCCTTGAACCTTCCCTTAAATGAAGCCAGTTCCTCCATAAACCCCACCTCTGACGCCTTTATACACGCTGGAGAAGAGATGTACACTTCCGAGCCATCCACCTTCGTGACCTGCACTCCCCCCTCCGGCACCACCCCCACATCTGACTCGACCCCTCCCGCCGCCTCCATTGCCTCTGCCAAAGAATACGATTTCACCACCCTCGTCGACTCCTCCCCTCCCTTTGGAGAAAACCCCTCCAAACCCGATGACCTCACTGTCGGCCGCCTCCGACTAGGTTCGCCCAAGTGAGCACTCACCGACGAGCGGGCCTCCTCCACTTCCTTTATGACTTGACCTTGACCAGTCTCCCCCACCGAAGACTCCAGAGGCACCTCCGCGGCCCTCCCACAGCTCCGCATGGAATAAGGCGACCATCTCCACGTAACATGGCCATTATCTTGCATGAAATAGGACCAAATGCCACCACTAACCTGATCCGGCTCAGAACCCGGGTCCGAAGGCCCACTCGTCCTCGGGCGGTTCGGAGTCCGCGGAGAACCTTGATTAAATGGGCCAAGAAAAGGAACCCAACCAAGTCCCTCCCTCCCCTCCATATGGGCCTGATCCGCACTATCTTGTAACCTGGAAAGGCCCACAAAGGAAGAGACCTCCCTATCCGCCACCTGGCTTTCATCCAATGACCCCCATCGATCCACTACACACTTTCATCCAATGACCCCCACCCATGAGTCATTATTGTATTATTTGGATATTTATGAGTTTTTTGTACTAATGTTAATTTGTTGCATTCGTCCCTTGAGGCCTCTGCAAGTAGATCTCATGGGTTTGTAGAGTTGTGCTTGTTAATTGATTTGTTACCATCTCATTGCCTTTTAGTGTAAATTTCCCGCTCTTGTTCTCTTTTAGAATATATTCCATAGGAACTCCCATAGTTCAAAGTGTGGCCGTGCTGATGTGCCCCCCTCGACGCACATCAGCACCCTTGTGCTGCCCAAGTGTTGTACAAGTGCAGTCATGTGCGGGCATATGCGGCCATGTGGGGTCATGTGCGGCCAACCGTTTGAACCCAGTTCGAACGGGAATCAAACGGCCCTTAGACGTTCGAATCCCGTTCGAACGGGAAATCAAATGGCCCTTCAGGCGTTCGAATCCCGTTCGAACGGGAAATCAAATGGCCCTTCAAGCGTTTGAATCCCGTTCGAACGGGATTCAAACGGCCTTTAGGTGTTCGAACCTAGTTCGAACAGAATTCAAACGACCCTTACGCGTTCAATCCCAGTTCGAACGGAATTCAAACGGTCCTTAGGCGTTTGAATTCCGTTTGAATGAGGTTCAAATGCCCATATACTAGAATATTTTTTTAAAAAAATGAAATATACATACAATGTCCTGCCACATGTACCGTACATGCGATCGCATGTACTGTATGCGGACCCCACCGCATATGGTGTCCGCACATGCTTTTTAAACTATGGGAACTCCTATCCACACACTCAAATAGTCTTGGAATCATCAGTCATATAACAAATGTGCATCACCTCTTGAATAATAAAGCACATTCAATGATCATCTATGTCATCAAGATGTGCATGGACACCGATTTTTTGTTTTGCTTGTGTATTGTCCAGGTTAACTGGTATAATATGCCACTTGCAAAATATGCAGCTAGGAGAGATCTCTAATATAGTGTTGTGTATTCTCTTTCACCCAGAGACCAGGCAACTCTGAGGAGATTATGCCTATCAAGAGCAAGCCACTTTCCGTCATGAAGTTGGTTTTTTCTATTTCCATCAATATGAAAATCTGTTTTTTATTTTTATTTTCACCATCTTTAGCATTTCCCATCCTTAGGTAAGGTATAACCGACAATATGATGTGTCATGTGTTTTTTAACTTGAAGTTCTTGAACACAACCTTTTGCCCACATCCCGTCAGTTAAGTATATATTTAATATGGGGCATGTGCTATTGTGGCTTACTGTGAATTGAATCCAAAATCACTCTCATCTAAAGGATAGTGGATATTGAGGATGTTCTCACATTATCTGAGGCATTGGATTTCATAATTAAACATCTACTTGAACAAAAAATTGCCATCATGATCTTGGTGACTTGTCCCATGCCTAAAGAAGTCTCTTTTTTCCCATTCTACATGTATTGAAGATTAATCCATCAGAGAAATTTTGACTAAAAGTGATATTTTTCTGTTTGGTTTGGGGGAGGGGGATTGTTGCTTTGAAAGAGCACATAAACTCTTCACATCTTTATTTTTCTCATGAGCTTCATCCCTGGCCAACAAAATTAAGATACTTAATATATGTAATGGTGGCCTTCTTAGAATTGCGCATGATATATCACAACTCTAAAAGATTGGTATCAATGCTGGCTTTCATAAAAGTAGAGGGTTCCATCCTCGATTGGGCTAATGTGTGTTTTTGCTGTGGTATTGTGAGTTGCTGTTTAGTTACAAAGACTGTACTTAGTGTCCTGCCTCGTCAGTTGCTATTTCTCCCATAGCCGCCGAACCCTGATTTTTTTCTAAAGAATATTTGGATTTGGCCTAAGCAGAATTTATAATTCATGATTTAGAAGAGACAGTTTCAATGATTTAATGTTTTTAATTTTGCCAGTTTAACATAATTTAAGTTTTGTAGATTGAAGTGGGCTGTCCGGTATTTAGATATCTTGTCTAACTCGCATTCCACATCTTGGAAAAATGGTCTTTCTGAAGCTGGAATATATTAAGAGCATTTTACACTGGTCAATTTTTTTTTAAATTATTATTATTATTATTATTATTTTTTGGAGGGCGGAGAGGGGGTGTTGGGGATCGACCTAAATGTGTTCATAATAAGAGAAGATCGTCCCTCTCCAAAATGAAGATGAGGACATAAAACAAGCTGGATGAAAAGTGTAAGAATATGAATGATAATCAACTCAGTGTCATACCTTGCATTGGAAGGCGTTTGAATAGTGTAATCATCTGAAATTTGAGTTAGTATCATAGTTGTTTGGGAGACGCCTAGGCGACGCTTAGGCGGCTAGGCATTCCATCAGGGCCTAGGCCTTAATCTGCCTAGTTAGCCTGTACATTAGACGAGCTTCTATATACACACCCAAGCGTCGCCTTTCCCGCCTAGGCGTAATAAATCGGTTGGGGCGGACGCTTAATGGACGTAACTTATCTTTTATGATTGATTGAGATTAAAACAAGAGTTGGGATTTAATCAAAACAACATTAATGGATAATTAATCTAATTGTTTTGCTTAGAGCATCTCTAATCCTATACCCAAATGTGTATCCAAATTTAAATTTAAGTGAAAGTCACCCAAAATGTCTTTAACCATTTATCCATATCTATATCAAATCAAGTTATTACTCAAATTTTTATCCAAATCGAGAGAGACTCAAACATTTACCCAAATTTTCAACGGCTATTTTTTTTCAACTCCACCTAATCAATTAATCAAATTAAAAAATTTGAGTAAAACACAGAGTGATGATCAGAGGCACACCATATCAAACGAAGCTTTTACTTAAATTTTTAGTAAAATTTGAGTATGGATTTGAGTAAGGGTTAGAGATGGCCTTATAAAAGCTAATCTAAACTTTTTCTATATATTATTTATTGATTCGTGACAAAGTAAATCAAAAGATTAATTTAAAATATATTAATCCAACGATTTTAATAGCCATATGGGTCATGACCAATAGGGTATTGATTTTATGTTCCAACGAGCCACAAAAAATAAAGGAAGTAACATCACGTAGAGGTAGTTGTTCAATTGTAGGTTTATTCGCCTTCCTCCAACAGACATTGCATTCTAATGATATACTTTCATTTATAAATATAGCATTCTTATGTACAAAAAAAATGCATGAATATAATAAGATCACTTGTAATCTTCAAAAATACATTTATAATTAAGCACCGCCTAGGCACGCTTAAGCGCGCCATGGCGGCTAGGCGCATGTTGTTATGGATCTTCAATATTGGTAATTAATGCTTTGGGATTAGGAAATTTGATTGCTATTTTTTCTTTTGAATTTGTTTTCTCTTGCTTTTTGAAATTGGCTGCATGTTGTTTCATTTGGAATATCAATTAATACTATTGTGCAATTCTTTTTAATGCATCTGATCCCTGTTTTCCCCGACTGACCTCCTTGTACAGCTCTAGTTGTTGATTCCCTGATCCCTGTTCGTTGTTATCACTTTTCCGGGGATGACAGTTTGACTCTCTCTTCCTTTCTCTCGCTTATACCCATGCTGGACAGCCCAAGCTGTTAAGATGAGGGTATCAATTATATTAATTCATGATAAATCATATATGAGTATAATCATTTATTTACTGCAAACTGAATCTAAGAGGAGAGCTGTCTGGAATGATGGACAATTTTGTAGAAGATGAGATTCTTCATCAGTGGTTAGTGAAAGCTATATTGCTGCATATTCAATTACTTGAACATATTTTCTGACTATGAATTATGTTGTTGCTCATATATCAAAATTGTCATTGGGGTGTAAAAAAATCTCTTTCCCATAGTGGGGAAAAGGATGCAATGTTTACATTTGGAAACGTGATAATTCGCAAAACCCTCGGCGTAACACTTTTATTTAATGTTTAGCATACTCATTAGTTAATCCCAAAGACAGCTTGCATATCCACAATGGATTATCTCATATCCTACACAAGCACTTTTTCTTTGTTGATTGGATTGTGATGCATATTAGAGCTTTTAACGTTGATCAATTTTTTTAATTAATAGCTTGCCATTATATGTGCTTTATTCTAAATTATGTGGATTAGCCATATGTGTATCTCCTTACAGGGCAGTTCAATAAGGGGCAATGTGATAAGGCTGTTCATCCACCATTCATATGCATGCTGACAGTTTTTTTCCACAACCAGAGTGTACTAGAGCTGTCAAATTAGCATTTCCTGTTACTGTTTTCCTGTTTCATGTTTGTTTACCTGGAGCCTTTTTCAAGCCTTGATTCAAATAATATCAGTCAATTCATATTTTGATATGGTAACCTTCTAAATGAATTCCAGTTGATTTCGGCTTTCATGCGATTTGCTTTGTTCATTTGATCATCAGGTCTCCCTCGATCTCCCGAATCCGGGCCAAGATGCTTTATGCCACGTCCAAGGATCGGATCAAGCATGAGCTTGATGGCATCCATTATGAGATCCAGGCCACCGATCCCACCGAGATGGAATTAGATGTTCTCAGAGAACGTGCACGTTAGGCTGAGCTTTTTCATTTGATTGGTACTAATGTGGAGTATTTCTTTCCTCAAGTGACATCTCCATGTCATATAATATATATGATAATATAACAAATAAGAACTACTTCATGTGGAGACTGATAGGTAGGCCACCACATTCACGTGTTGGTCCCCGTTATGATGCTTCCATGGATGCCCTTGTTAAACACACTGCATGCTCTCTGTTTTAGATTAGCTTAGGCTGGCCTGGTTTGTATGGGTAGTAAAATCAATGTAAACTTGCAAGTCCTTCTGGTATGGAAAAGTTAGCCTAATCATATGTATTTAAAAAAATGTGTTGCCTAACCATGTTTTCTCAATAGCGTATTCGTGATATTATTATTACTCGTAAGCTGGAAGAGGTGGTCACAAATTCACAAAAGGTTCCAAATATAGTCAACCAATTGGCAGTGTGTCTTTATTCACTGTTGATAAGAAAAGGGTCCCTTTCATTCTTTTCTGTTCCAAATGGGAAATAGTGCAATGAATGGAACTTGGTGGTTCGGGAACAATCTAGTGCCGTGCAGGAAAAAGTCTATATTGCAACTCATCCTTTTCTTCTGTGACCTCATTCTTATGATCACACTGAGAAGGACCTCTTTATCTTTTTCACTTGTTGATAAGAGCACCCCTTAAAGGGTGCACACCCCTATTTTTACACACCCATCATTCTTTTAAACACCCCCTTATTTGTTTTTCAAAGCACACCGACGACACCCAACTTTCTCTATCTCCGTCAGACCTCTCCAAGTCCCACAGTTCGAGAGCCCCAACAACGTCTCCCGATCGCAAGAACATCGAGATTCGGTGCAAGGCGGTGAGGGCGGATGGAATGGTCGTGGTTCCGGTCCAGTGGTGAGGCGGAGATCCAACGGCGAATGTTCGAATCGTTCAAAAAATCTAGTGCTGATACGTGCATATAGTTAAGGAAAAAGTCGACACACTATATTGCTATGAGTTTAGGTTTCTCAAGAATCCTAAACGTCAAATTCGACACTGATAGTTCATGGTTGATGTGACTGGTTCAGGTTTCTCTAGTATTCTTAAATGTTTGCCGACATGATCTAAGGACACTGAGGTTTCTGAAGGACCTCAACCCAAACTTGATGAATAGAGCATCGAATTTTTCTAATACGGAGGCATTACCCGTTTATGAGGTGTACCCCAATGAGGGGTTAGGGATAATATCAATTGTAGTGCCTGCGTGTTTTCATTAATAAATAATTAAAGTTACATGTTTCATTGTTAGTGAAAATGATAATAATCGTGAGGTTGAATACGAGGATTACGTTTTCAACAATGTTGAACTCAAATCATAAATTTCTTTCAAAAGTCAAGCTCTACATCAAGTGGATGGATGTGATGCAACTGAGTTTTCATTTATATTTTATTTGATATTTTTAATCTTTTAAAACAGTAGAGACAATGATTTGTTTCTAATGAACTTTGTTTATTCTGAATTTTATGTTAATAATGATATGTCACCGGGCCAATGGATGAGGTGGAAAGAATCATGTGCTTTTTTACTGATGTTCTGTGATCTAATCCGTTCAAAAATGAACTCATGGGTTGGGTGGTCCAGATTAATTAACTGAAAACTCGTCATAGTACAAAACGTCACCAAATTTTTTTGTTCCGGGTTCTCAAATCATGGGCCTCCACTTACTGGGGGCCCAGTACGTCCATCAACATTACGCCCCATAATGCAATTCCGCACATTTTAGCAAATTCAAGCAGGCGTACGTTAGAGTGGGTGGATATCCGCGCGGCCAGTGCATTATATATGCACAATTCTACTGTACTTTAATTTCTTCATTTGTCTATATATGTTGCTGAAAGACATGGTGGGACCAGGGGTATTTCATAACAACTCGCATGAAACTAAGGGTTAGTTTGACAATGTATTAAGGTTTTGATGATAAGTTGTTCAAATTTTAGAGGATAAAAAAATCTATTAAAATTTACTCATATTTACATTTATCAAAATTAGGATAAATATAATTTTAGCCTTTAGATTAACCAAAATATCCTCGTTGTCATTTTAAAATTGGGACAACTGTCCACAGTTTATCCTGATTATTTTTATACCAAACAGGGTTATTCACTTATCCTCATAATTACTCATTATCTCACCACTTATCCCCTTATCAAACTAGCCTTAAAAAGACAGTTATCTTCTATCTGCTTTACTACAACAAATGGTCTAACACAATATATATTATATATTGTTATAAAAAAAATATTTTTTAATATTTCAATTTTTTTAATATTTATTATAAAAAAAGTACAGGGTTGTTACAAACAAAAGCTAGACCTATCATTTTTAAAAGATGAAAATCCAAGTAACCCTGGAATCCATACAACCCCTTACCCATATAACTCTCTGAAAACATCTATGTAAATTAAAATAACTTCTAAGTTAAACTTTTATTGACAGATAAGTAATATTATGTGAATATTATGTTTGGTTAGTCTTGACTGAAAATATAGTATATTAAAAATCCATTATAATTTGTTCAAAATACGAAAAACATTTTATAAATGATAATTTTACCCTCTGAATACATTATAAAACCTTATTTAGAGGATAAAATTGTCATTTATAAAAAGATTTTATGCATTGTTAACACATTGCAGGGTTTTTTTGGTATATTGTGTTTTCATCTTATTTATCAATCGAAATTTGATTCAGGGGACTATGTAAATTTAAATCGGTGTTTTCAGATGTTACGTGGATTTCAAACGTTTTTAGGGGGTTATATATGAATTTTTTCCTTTTTAAAAATAAAAAGTTTGAGTGAAAAGTGAAAGTAACTTTTCAAGGCAAGTTAAAATTGTACTGTAATTTGTGATGAATATATATTTTGGATTACATTTTGTTGATTGTTTATCTGGTCATGTGGGGTTGTTGTTTCATGGTCAAGTTGGTCTGCTGCAACCACTTGAGAGGGTATATTGTATCTGAGTCTCACCGAGGCGCTTTCAAGATGTGGGGTGTTGAATGGGTGGGTAAAGTTGGGAGTACTGTTTTGGGGGGATCTCATTCATTCTAGATAAGGTGGACTGTTTTATTTTATTGGTTTACCTTTCTTTTCTATGGAAAACTTTGCTTTCCTTTATTGGTACGGTTGCTGCAGGCGGATTTTATTCTCTTTCTTTTTAATATTTTGAGGTTCACATGCTGAGGGTAACTGTGTTGATCAGTTCATATTAGAATTTCTTTTTATGAAGAAGAATCAATACAGTAGTAAGAATTTTGATTGAATTCTCTCTCCTGTTTTGGACATCTGAGTGTCTTTAACAGATCCATAACATCAGGGCAGTTTGGGCTTCTGGGTGATTGCTTTTTTGGGTAATTCTTGGTTTTGTTGGATGTATACCCAATAAGATTTAAGATCTAGTTTGGATTTGGTGTACTTCATGTCTGATCCTGGGGTAGTTTTGTGTGGATTTGAATTGGGTCTGAGGGTGTGAATTTAGGTCTGACAATGAGTAGTAGTACTTCAAAGACCATTGTTTGGTTTAGGAGGGACCTCAGGATTGAGGACAACCCTGCCTTGGCCGCCGCTGCGAGGGAGGGATCTGTGTTGCCTGTCTTCATATGGTGTCCCAAAGAAGAAGGTCAGTTCCAACCCGGCCGAGTCTCTCGGTGGTGGCTGAAGCAGTCAATCATTTATTTGGATCGGACGTTGAGGTCCCTTGGTGCGAGACTTGTGTTGATCAAAGCGGATAGCAGTCTTTCTGCGCTTATGCAATGCATCACCGATGTTGGAGCTACCAGAGTAGTATATAATCATCTCTATGGTATTTCATTCAATCCGTTCTATGCTCTTTTGTTTCATTTATTGCCCAACTTCCTTGTTTCAGTTGTATACATTAGTGTCTGTTTCTTTCTCATGTATATTTGACTGATGGAGAATATTCTGCATATATTGCCTGTTCTAATTTGCTTCCTGTTGAAAATTATGGTGCGTGCGTTGATCAGACCAAATTCAATTCAACTGTTTTAAAGAGACTATCACTCTATTATCAAATGGTTAGCTTAGAAAAAAGAAAGGGAATTGAATGACAGCATCCCATGGAGACCGTAGTATTTAGAGACTTGGGCAATTGCCATTCTTCAGCTATTTCTATATATGTTCTTGTCCCCTTTATATGATTACTTTATAATCATGTCTGCAGTTATTGAATGTGGATTTTGTTGGTGTAATCAGATGGATTTGTAAGATGTTACCCTACATCTCATAATATCCATGGTATGTATTTGTGAGATGTTACCCTACATCTCATAAAATCAATGGAAATCTACTTGGTTTTATAGAGAATTCTTGTGTGGTCATTGTGCACTAGGACCATTTATAAATTGTCAATCCAGCTCTTCTTGGGCCTGGTATCTCATAATATTGTGTGCCCATCTAAAAAAAATCTCCCACAATTGATTTCATCACAGAATTCCGAATTTACTAAAACAAAACAATTTGATGAGTGTTATGAATGTATGAATTGTGATATTGTTTGAATGGGACCCGAGGCTAGTCTACTTACCTAGTTTCTTAGCATATGTTCCTTTCCCACTCTATCTATATGTGCCTTTCTTGTGACAAACCACAATTAAATATATTTATTTTTATACTAATTCCACTTTGTTTTATAGAGAATCCTTTAATGATTGCTAGAATGCTTAGTAAAGATATCTGGTAAACCAATTCTCATGCTAAGCCAACCAAAATCTCAACTAAGTTACCAAAAGATTGATCTGATGACTTCACTCTCCCGATTAAGTCAAGGGTTTTCTGTTGTTTTTGTTTTTCTCAATCTTGCAAAAATCAAAGTTCTTGGACACGGTTTTTCCAACTAATGTTTCAAATCAGACAATAATAGTAAAATTGTTTTAGTTGCATCTTTTTTTTCATCTGTGCACTTGTCGTGGGAACGAGTAGATTATTCGAGCTGACATGACAAAGTCCTAGATTCGAATCCCATGACCCATCACTTTGTCCAAAAATAAAATGCCAAAAGGCTTGGACCATATGTCTTTTCCCTCCCAACACTCTGCTATATGTAGAGAACCACTCTGAGTGATGGATGATGGCTTATGTGTACTTGCTTGGATATAACCAGAAGTTCCATACATAGCCAGGTACATGATATCTTTGTTTCTATATATGTCTATGCCTACTAATCAGACATATATATGATAGTAATTAGAGTCTATCTCTTGAACTTTCTATTTTGTTGTCTTTAAGAGGACCATTGTGTACATACTAGTTATTTTTTCCACTACTGCATCAAAGTGCTCACTTATTGCCTAGCTTTTTCATTCAGAGTTACAAGAGAACTTGCTATTTATATATAAGAATTAATAAGAGCCACCACTTTTTAGACTGGATTTTTGTTTTAGAAATAAAAAATATGCACTCAGACACTAGTGCTATTTAAGTTTTAGGAACTCATACATATTTCTCATGCAATTTAGAGCACTTTATCAAATCTGAAATATTCATTGTATCTTACTAAACTTGTGGAGATCACTGCTTAATTTTTCAGATCCTGTTTCACTTGTTCGGGATCATAATGTCAAAGAAAAACTTATGGAGATGGGAATCACTGTGAAGAGTTTTAATGGTGATTTATTGTACGAACCATGGGAAGTCTATGATGAGAAGGGGAATGCTTTTACAACCTTTGATGCATTTTGGAACAAGTGTTTAAGTTTGCCAATGGAACCAGCATCTGTCCCAACCCCATGGAAGTTGGTTCCAGTTACAGGTATGTTTAGCAGCAGAGAAATGATTATTTCACTGTAATTCGTATTAATCTGTCACAAATTATTTGTTTCACAAGATACACCCAGATTCTGTCTGTCTGTCTCCTGCATTGATTTCATGCAATGTTTGCTTGTCTCTCTATCTCTTGTATATAATCTCACCACCTTTATTGGTACCATCTATCTTTAGTTTGTTTGGTATATGAAATAGTTACGTTGACCAAGTGATTGCAATTCCTGTCATTCATACTGTTGTTGACATGTTTGTTCACATTCATTGCTATTCATACAGTAGTTGTCATTCATTCATGTTCCTATATTGGATGTCAGAAACCATTGAGAGCTGTTCAATCGAGGAGCTTATGCTTGAAAATGCGGCGGAAAAATCTAGCAATGCATTGCTAAGGAGAGGATGGTCTCCAGGATGGAGCAATGCAGATAAAGCACTATCTGAATTCATATCAGGACACCTACTGGATTATTCAAAGAATAGGATGAAAGTAGATGGTACTACAACATCATTGTTGTCACCGCATCTCCATTTTGGAGAATTGAGTGTCAGAAAAGTGTACCAATCTGTTCGAATGAAGCAGATAGAGTGGGCGAAAGAAGGAAACACCGATGCAGAAGAAAGTGTGAACCTCTTTTTAACATCAATAGGTCTTCGAGAATATTCGCGCTATTTATGTTTTAACTTTCCATTCACGTGTGAGAAGTCATTGTTGGGAAACCTGAGACATTATCCTTGGAATCCCGATGCGCATCTCTTTAAGTCATGGAGACAGGGTAAGACTGGTTATCCATTGGTTGATGCTGGTATGAGGGAACTCTGGGCGACAGGATGGATTCACAACAGAACTCGAGTGATCGTTTCGAGTTTTTTTGTGAAATTTTTGCTTCTACCTTGGACATGGGGAATGAAGTATTTTTGGGACACGCTTTTGGACTCAGATTTGGAGACTGATATTCTTGGTTGGCAGTATGTCTCGGGCAGTTTACCAGATGGTCATGAGCTTCACCGTCTCGATAGCCCAGAGGTGCATTCTCCTATCACAATATTACTTCCCCGTGAATGCATCAGATGTATTCTGTGATCTTTCCTTTTCTTCTTGAATGAATTTTGAGATCTTTCATTCTTTCCATTTAATTTGCATGTCACATTCAGTTTATTTGATTCTGATTTCACAAATGACACACTGAATTAACATTATATGTTTTATTGTTTTTTTTTCCAAGGATGACACTGCATGTATAACATACAGCCTTGTTCTTTCCTTGCAAAATTTTGTAGAATCAATTTCTCAAGACATGAATATCGATTATTTATGGTAGGTTCCCCGCTTGATTAAGGGTGTGTTTGGATTTAAAGAATTGTACAGAATTGGAATTAGTTGGAATTATAATTAATTAGAGCCAGAGCTTCAATTCTTTTGTTTGGATTAGACACCATGATTCACTGCGATTGGAATTTGAACTCCAAGTTTTTTTTTTTTTTTTGTGGATTCAATCATATTATTCATTGGACTAGACATATAATATTAAGATGAGTTCACATTTATTTTATATTAGTCAAAGGGCTGTGCAGACCGTTTTAATCTTGTAAAAAATTTCAAAATTGTAGGTCATATAAATTGATGGTATTCTACATGACGACGAAAGTATATAAAGAGGTTTTTAGTGACCAACTAGACCAACTAAATTAAATGTCTACACAATGGAAGTGGCTGGAATTGAGAATAGCAAAAGAGGTTCTAATGACTAGCATATCCAAAATTGCAATTCCCAATTACTGCCAATTCCTCATATCCAAAATACTCTAAAGTCACTTGTGTGTTTGTAAATAAAATTCAGGGCTAAAAAACTAGTATTAATTTTAAATTAATGGGAATGGGTTATGGGTTATAGAGGTTTTTCACAAATGTCAATACTCCTGAATGAAGTTCATCTTTCTTTGTTAATGACAACACTAATGAAAATTTTGTAGAATCTGCTCAGTTGAACTAGATTTGGTTATCTGTTTATCAGGTTCAAGGGATCAAGTTCGACCCTGAGGGGGAATATGTTAGGAATTGGCTACCTGAACTTGCAAGAATGCCGACTGAATGGATTCACCATCCATGGGATGCCCCAACATCTGTTCTTAAATCTGCTGGGGTGGAATTGGGATTCAACTATCCGAGGCCAATAGTCGAAGTAGAGACAGCAAGAGAACGTCTTTCCGATGCAGTGGCCATGATGTGGCAGCTTGACACAGCCGAAAGAGCTGCAAACCTTAATGGGTCAGATGAGGTTGTTGCAGAAAATAATATGATAGGCGCGAATGTTTTGGACATTCCAAGAGTCACTGTCAGGAGGGAGATGTCTTGCACAAGCTCGTCCCTTGATCAGAGGGTGCCTTCGTATCACAATTCGAATGCCAATGTATCCGAACCGAAAGTGTTCAATTGCGTGGAGAATGGGAGAAGAAATCAGTATAATTTATATGATCCGATCGATGAGGGTGAAACGTCAAGGATGGATGAAGATCTTCGCTCCACAGCAAAATCGACTTCAGCTAGGAAACGAAGCATCAGTGAGAGCCATTGTGCGATTCTAACTGTGTGTAATTCTTCTGTGGGACCTTCTGATCCACCATTCATGAAGGTAAGAAAACATGAAACACAGGTAGTGTTTGGAAAACAGCTTTTCACTTAAATCAGCTTTTGAAACTAGCTTTTCAATAAGCATAATTTTGTTTGATTCTTGAAAAGTTGTTTTTCGCTTCCTTCAATAGCATGGTTTGTTGGGACGTTTGGAAATGAGTTTGATTAATTATAATTCCTACAAAAATAGAATCTTTAAAAGCTGTCCAACTTTGTTTATAGACATTGCCAAAAGCAAAAATATTTTGTGATCTATGAAGATTCCATTTGAATAAAACAAGTGCATAATGTTTTGTCATTAATAATTCATTGTTATATCAAAAATGATGTTGGCTTAACTAAACTTTTTATTTTTTGGTCTTGTAGAATGAAATGGAAGAAGATGCTCAGAGCAGTGACATAGGCCAGAGCAGTCACATAGGCCTGCGGCCATGCAAGAGACCTGCTTAACATCAACCGATGATCTGCAGAAAAACAAAAAAAGGAAGTGAAAAGGAAAGAAAAAAAAAACTTGGTGAGCTAGTTGTTGTAGATACATGCACTTGTTTCATGATAGTGATAGTGCTATTCTTTTTTCATCCGTATGTATAAACAGTTTCATGTCATATATACTGGAACTAATGTTGAGCAAAATTTTTTGTTGTTTCGTGGAATCGATATTTAGTTTGTTTTCTGCGAGACTGCCAGATATAAAAGAGGATCTTCCACTCTTAATAACCATTTTAATGAAACTGGGAAACTATACTGTGGGAGTGATGGATTGTTAGTATTTCTCTGTCATGTATTGCTGGTTCTAATTGCCTCAGTTGTATGATTGGTTTGAACTTGGCACAAGTGAAATTTATTGTACACATTAATCTGTACATTAAAAATATCATCCTATCTCAGTAGGTTGGATAAAATCTTGATTGGTTCCTGATTTTATAATTCAATCTCATTTCATTGGATACGGGCTTTATGAAAACCTAAGATCTGCAGTGCAGTGATTGCAGTTTCTTGTAAAAACAAAAGGTTTGTAGTTGGTTTCTAGTATATGTTGATTATGAAAATACAAAAAGTATGCATTCAATACATTTAAATGCCATATGCCTTTTTTTTTTTTTGTAGAGTATGTACTTCATTAGACAACTGTATTTCATTTGTAATAAAATCTGTAAAATATTTTTGGAGTTGTGAAAATGATTGCATGAATGATTGTCTCTAATATTTTCTTTTAGAAAAGGGTGTTGATATGCATTTTTATTTTTTTTAATCCCCTTTCTCCCACCTAGTATATACTAATTTAGGCTAATATGTGGTAAATTAAGAAAATGAAAATTATATACATTCATTTTATTCTAATGTACACTTCTCATCTACTTCATCAGAATGTTGCACTTTCCAAAAAGAAAAAAAACAGTTTTCTCCCAGTGCAAGCCCTCAAGGCCCAGTCCACTTGGCCCATTTAACATGATCAGTATTCAGACCTTCAAATTTTGTATTTTCTTTCAACTTATGTACACACCAACATTCAAACACATTTTTCCAACATGTGACACAACAAACACCACCAAAAAAAATTAAAATAACGAAAATAGAATTAAAAAAACAATATAATGATCAGAAACTGCATTGGATGAACATATCACATCAGGGAAGGATATTGACATCATTGTCAGCATGAACAAGTTTGCGCATCCCATGGACCATGCCTAAGCATTGGGTCCTTGTGTCCCCAAATTTAAAATCACATAAATCATCACGGTGAACTAGATTCAACTAATAAATCAAATGAATACAAATATCAGCCTGACTAGGCATATTTTGGATTTCTGAGGAAGGTGAGGAACATGCCATTGAAAAAAATGAAATACAGAGAATTTTGGTATGATTGCGTATCTTTGCAACTAGAGATTCTTTAATAAACTAACCGCCACTAACCAATAAATATAATCCCACTCTTGCTTTTTTATTATCCTCTCCCTTTAAAAAGATTAGATGGTTTTATTTATTTATTTCTATATTTTTGGACTTGGTTTTTGTTGATATGCAGATAGAGTAACTAAACCGTAAGCATGATTTATCACAGCAACTATATTAGTGTTTTTTATCAAAATTTGATATGCACATGTTTAATGTTTCAATAATAGAACCAATTGGATCAATATGGGTCCAGAACAAAATGTAGATCAAAAGGCCATGTGACCCCATCCGAAAAGGTTACACACAAATTTTCTACTACATGATTTCTGACTATATATGCCACAGACTTGCAGGTTTGACGTGTATAGATTTTAGGGTGAATTGCTCAAATGCCTTTAGACCAACAATCGCTTTTTTTTCTATCCATTGACCTTTTTAAAACAAAAAAAAGGGCCCCTGCCCATTTTTTATTTTTTCTCTTGACCAGTGTCATCTCATTATTTGAATACCTAGACTACCCCCACCTTATTATTCCCCCAAAACAACATGTTTTTCCCCCAAAAGCATCATCCCCCTCCAAAAAAAAACATCTTTTTCCCCAAAACAAACTCTTTCCCCAAATCAAAACACCCTCTTCCCAAACCACCCCCCCCCCCCCCTCCAAAAAATAAAAAAAAACTCTTCAACAATCCCCATGACATTCTCTCTCCCCAACCTCAGTTTAATATCATAAATGGTATTACATTTACTTTCTATAAATGGTAGTCACAGGTTTGATAGTGTTATGATTTCTATAATTAATATGTATATTTCTATAAGTTGTAATTACATTTTTGAAATTGAGCATTACATTTTTGTAAGTTGTAACTATATTTATGTAAGTTGTAATTATATTTAAGTGGGTTTAATTCATCCAAGAGGATATGAAGAGAATCAAGGGGGAGACAACTGTGATATAATTCAAACAGTTGATGTATCTATTTTAATAACATTTTGGGAATATATCTATAATCATTTTGTGTGTGTTGAATGCACTTATAAATAATAATGATATAACTTATAATTCATTAATATATTGTAATGATATTGGGAGTGTATCTATAAACATTTTGTATTTAAACATTTTTATATACGTTAAATGCTCTTCATAGATAGCTATTAAATATATGTAACTATGGGTATAATTGTTGTGTATCACATTATATTTTTGTATTTCTGTAACTCTGCATGTAAAAGGTAGTTCAGGTATTATAAAAAATCAATGAAAAAAATGGGACACTATAGGGATAATGAAAAGAGAGAGAGAGAGAGAGAGTTGTTGGTCTAGGAGCATTTGAACATTTCACCCTAGAATTTAATATCGAGCCTTACTCAGTATATTTTTTATTTTTATTTTATATATATTTGAGGTACCTTCCGTATTTAATTTTTCTGCTAAGCTAGATAGGCTACCTCCATCACAGAAAAAATTTTAACACAAAAGAGTATAAGTTAGAGGCTTTTTTATATATACACGCAAGTTCTAAATCACTGTGTTATGATAACTGTGGACTCATTATAATTGTTGTTTGAGTAAAATGTGAATAAAGTATGGATAAAGATTTATAAAAGGTAAAAAAGTAATGATAGTTGATTTGACCGATGATTTATAAGAGGTGATGACATTTGATTTGATGGTGGGCCCACATATTCTTTAGGTGGAATAACCTAGGATAACTTTTATTCTAGAGGTTTATTGGAATCCCTATACCACTTTATTAAGGTTTATTCTGACATAATTTATCTGAGATTATCTGGGGTAAATAAACACCTCCAGATACTTATCCGAAATTATTCGGAGGGTTATACTCGTTCCAAACGGGGACTAAGGCTGCGTTTGGTTCGGCTGAATGCTGAATTTAAGTGCTTAATTATTCAGTGCTGATTATATAAGTGCTGATTGTTTTATACAGTTCAGTTTAAAAAACTGTTTGATTCAGCAGAAAATATAAGCACTTATTCAAATAAATGTGTTTGGTTCACCACTTAACAGTAGTGCTTATTAGAAGAGTATTTTGATTTATTTAATAGTACTGAATGTTATTTGATGTTTGATTGAATATTTAAAAAACGTGCTTATTTTTAAACTATTTCAAAAATATAGATTTATTCTCCATAACATATATCCCACTTTAAAGAGTGAATATTTTACGAACTTGAATATTTAAAAAACGTATTTATTTTTTAATTATTTTTAAAACATGAATTTGTTCCCCGAAATATATGTTCCACTTTAGAGAGTGAATATTTCACAATCTTAAACCCAATAATATTCATATAGCTACAAATCATTTCATTCTACATTTCAAGCACAGATCATATTTTTTTTTCCTCTATTGATAAACATGGAAATACACTTCACCATATTATATCCAAACATTAATAAAAATTCAACCCATATAATAAAAATTGAATTTGATATCTTAAATCATAAATCACCATAATTAAATAACTTCAAAAGTCTCTCAACTGTCACAAAACAATAGTGCCTCCAACATAGGTATAATGTTATCATCATTTCTGGTGTTCAAGAGTTGCATTAACGGAAGAGAACTAAATATTTCAAAACGCTATAGCAAAATATATCAATCCCACGGGCATCATCTTCTCAATTGTAATGCCAAAAATCATTGTTTAAGCAGCAATCCATCAATCATGCAGTGTTCCCAGAATATCATCTTCTCTGAATAGGTAGTACCTGAACAAACACACCAAGAAAAACAATGTTATCAGAATCATATTATTTCACATGGTGTTAAAAGGAGAAATTTTCATTCCACATGAATCCAATTTTTATATGGGAAGAAGAAATCAAAATTTTTGGATGTAATTCAATAGGGCAGATGGAGACAAAATTTGGTGGAAGCTATTTTTCCTCCATTTTGGGCCATTACCATTGTGAATTCAGCACTGTTGGAACCTAGAGCAAATTCACAGGCTATGTGGTGCTGAATTTCCTAAAGCAATAGAGGTCTATAATCAGCTGTGCAAAAGCAATTTACCTAAGGATACAACACAGGTCTATACTTCATGCCCCCTATGTCAATTGAACCCGGAAACTGCAGGTCATTTGTTTGGTGAATGTTGGGTGA
This sequence comes from Acorus calamus, assembly GCA_030737845.1. Classification (NCBI taxonomy): domain Eukaryota; kingdom Viridiplantae; phylum Streptophyta; class Magnoliopsida; order Acorales; family Acoraceae; genus Acorus; species Acorus calamus. Next base: position 33,420,512 of record CM060875.1, read on the forward strand.
TATGCAGATTGTTGGCATTTACTTCCACATTGGTGGCAGCCCCCACATGACATATGGAAATGTACAAATTGGATGCAGCTTCTTTCTCATCAGCATTGGCAAACAAATAGATACGGGGAATTCAAATTAATCATCTTTGTGTTCATGCTGTGGCAAGTGTGGAGAACTCGAAATAGACTGGTTTTTCGAAGGCAGCAAATACATATAGAGGCATTAATTAGTCAAGTAATGGCTCTGGGGAGAAAATGTGCTTAACTACCTACTCGACAGAAGAAGGAACAGCCTAGCTATATCAGCAAAGCAGTTTTTTTCAAATTATGGACCTATTAAATTCCTCAGGTACTACACTTCTATTACAATTTTTCAAAGTTCATTTGTTAATAACGGAGGGAGTGTTGATTTAGAGATGAGAGAAGGGGGGGGAGGGGTACATTTACAAGTGCTGGGAATAGGATACTTGTATTAGCCTTGGCACCTCCTCTTCAAACGTATATTTTGAACAAAATTTTGATAGAATTCACTGCTACAGTTGATGTAAGATGTCCTATTTTAAGTCCTATACTTTTAGCTCCATCAAAGGTATCTATATTTTATATGGTCGTGTACACATGTTAGAAGGTAGGATAGTATATATAAAACAATGTACTAACAGTGGACCTATAAATAGGGCTGCAAGCCTGCAATATTCATGGAGTTTCACTCTCTAAATTACCACTTTCAACCTTTCTAAATTACCACTTTCAATCTTTCATGGAGTTTCACACTACCTGGGAATTCAGATATCAAGAAAGCTTCATCACAGTGGGTGCCTTGGATCTGAGACATAATTCTATAGAGTCTTCTGAACTAATAACATAAACCTGGAAAGTTCATCTAGATCACCATTGAAAAAGGGAATGAAATTCATATAGGCATGCAAATGTGTGATGTAGAACAGGGTAAAGTCTATATTTGGAACTGGATTTCAACAATCAAATAACAATGGCATTATGTGATGTTTACCATTCAGACAAATGAAGTATGATTTATCTAATTATATCTAACAAACAAAAATTGTAGTTTGAATAACATGTAGAAGATGTTCTGGGACTGATGGACTGTTCTTCTAAACATAAAATAAAATCTGGGATTGATGAGCTGTTCTTCTAAACATAAAGTAAAATCTAGGACTGATGGACTGTTCTTCTAAACATAAAATAAGACCATAAGCATTGTGTCAATTCAGAACTGAACATATGCCTAAAAAAAAAAAAAAAAAACCAATGCAACAACCAATAATACATATTGACACTTCACATGACTCTTCATTTTATTTTCATATCACTGTTGTGACATTCACCATTCAGCTTAACAAGATATTGACAATCCGGGTGTTTTGAAAATGATCCCAAAACAAGATAGTATAAAAATTCACTGAGGATATGATGAATAAACTGCTCTCCCCATGAACGATTATACTCCTATTTACAAACACACTAATTAGCAACCAAGGAAAATGACAGCCACTAATCTGTGTATCAGATGGTAAAACAATATATCCTAGTAATGCATTTTAAACATATAAAATTCTAAACATTTTAAGGTCTATTCTAAACATTTTAAGGTCTATTCTAAACATATGAAATTCTAAACATTTTAAGGTCTACTCCTAATTATGCATCATGGGACATGCACACCCAAGTTATCACAAACCAACAACATTTGACAGCAATTTAATTTAATCAATGGAAAACACTAATAAACACAAAATAAATAACAGAATACAAATTAGAACTATAAACCATTTGACAATAAGGGATCACCTCACATAATCACATCTAGCAAAGCCAACAAAGGCATAAGTATTTGATTTATCAGAAATATGCATCCATTGATGGAAAAAAAATAGAAGAATTAAAAATCACATCTAGCAAAGCCAATAAAGGCACCCAAAAAAAAAATGTAACCTAAATAAAATCTGCTATGGTACGGTTCTATAAAAACAACAAAATTTTAGAACTGTATAAAAGAGATAAGACTAGAATAGTGAAACCAAACAACCAAGCTTTTAGAGTCTGAAAGAATGGGGTCTTACCTCGGCCATTGGCGGCAGAGGAGATCCGAAATATCAAATGCCAGATGGGGGTCAAGTCTCGCAACGGAGAGAGGATGAAGGAGAGAAGATGAAGATGAGACGTTGATGGGGGTCGGGCTGTCATCGACAAAGAGACGAGGAAAGACAGACGATGAAGAGGAGACGGTGATGGGGCTAGGGATCGCGACGGTGATGGAGGTCGGGTTGTCGTTCACAGTGGGACGATGGAGGAGCAAATCCAAAGGGATTTCTTCAGATCGATATGGGGCTAGGAGGGTTTACGACCATCGCCTTGTCTAGGGTTCGAGAGGGACTCGGCGGAAAATGAGATGGGAGAGGAGAGAGAAGGATGAAAATCCCTATTTATACCTTTGTAAATAATGGATATCAGTGGGGGTATTTTGGTCTTTTACTCGGTTATTGGTTTCGCGATTGACGGGAGACGGATTAATAAGTGTAGTTAGAAAAGCTGAAAAAAATAGTTGATTTTGGACTGAGGGTGCGTTTGGTTGCGCGATTGCGCTACGATTGCGATTACAAGAAGCTGCATTTGCAATCGCGCAACCAAACAGTTTTGTAATCACAGTTTTAAACCCAGCGATTGCAGGCAAATAGTGCCCAAAAGCTGCGATTTTGAAAAGCTGAGAAAGTGAGCTTCTTGCAGAATCAGGTTTGTAATCGCAGATTCCTGCAGAATCAGTTTTGCAATTGCGCAACCAAACGCACCCTGAAAGAAGGATTTTTTCAGTATTAAGTGGGGTATCAACTAAACAGTCTAATTAGAAAAAAATCACTTAATTGACGCCTTCAGCAGAATAAGTACTGAAAATAAGTCGAACCAAACGCAGTCTTAAGTGAGTACATAATCCATGCAAGAGTGTTTAAGTTGTGTGGCATCGTTTCTGTTCTAGTAGATAGGTTCATGATCGACTTTTTCTTCTGATTTGAATGAAGTGACCGCATTAATAAGTTTGGAGTGATAGAAGAGCAAGTATCGATAATATATAATATTAACGTGACGAAAGACAATACGAAATGTCGGTCGAACTTTAGCTTCCCCAAGTGACACGATTAGTGGGGCATTGACGTCACGAGTCCAACCACGCCTTACCTTACCCGACCTAATTGTCCTAATTGTACGATGAACACATTTTAATGCGTCATTTAAATTGTCCATTTCAGGAGTGCTTGTTGATAACATAATAATGGGTCCATTTGTATTTATAAAATATTGGAGAAAATTCAAATTACTCATTGCAAGTTATCTGGAATTCCATATATCGCATGACGTTTTTATGTGCATATAATTCTTTAAAAACATTTATATAAATTTAAATAATTTATTTGAATTAAATTTTTATTAACTGATGAAGGATATTATGTTAATATTTTATTTAATTAACTTTCACTAAAAACACAGTATATATAAAAAACTATTATAATATGTTAAAAATGTAAAAAATCATATGTAAATGACGATTTTACTCCTCCGGATAGAGTTTTATAATCTATTTAGATTAGTAAAATTGTCATTTATAAAATATTTTTCACAATTTTTAAAGCATTATAAAGAGTTTTTTTTGTATATTATGTTTTCAACCAAGGTTAATCAAATAAAATATTAATAAGATATTCATCATCTGACAATGAAGTTTAATTTAAGGGATTATTTAGATTTACATATTAAATGTTTTTAGGGGGTTATATGAACTTCAAAAAAGTCAGGCGGTTATATGAATTTTAGACAATTTATTGGGGGTTATTTGGATTTTATCCAAAATATTAATTAGGTGACCAATGGAAAACTTGAAAGACTAGATTAAAAAAAGGACAGCTTGAGCTAAGATGATTAGACGAGATCACATAATAAATCATTATATCTTTGGTCTAATAAACTAAAGATGGTATAGCACACTATTTGATTAAACTATTTAGGAGACTCGAGAAATGATTTTTCTATGATAATAAAAATTAAAAAATATAATGCACAAGTTCGATCTAGTGAGGTTTCAATTCACTTCTACTATGTACCACAAATTTATACTATTCTAATTTATTATGATAATCCGTGGTGTGCCATTGTTTGAAATGCTAACGAATGCAGTGACATTCACTTGCTTTTAATATCAACCGACAGGAATAGAATAACATTATTATGCATGCGTATATATTTTATTTTGAATATGAATTCCGTTTGTGTATGGTATTGACAACTTGAACCAAATCAGGATTATTTAAGGATAGTAATTCCAATGAGAAATTTATTCTTTCTTTTGGTTTGACATGACTTTGACTTCAATAAATAATAATAATGTAAGAAGACGTAAATTATAATCTTGAGCTGTGACAGTCTTAACTTCCGAAACCATGATCGATGAGGCATTATAATGCACATTTTATTTTTATTTTTAAATGTTAATTGTCAATGCCTGCTGTCAATAAGGGATAATTTTATTCTTCTCCACCAAACAGGTTTTTAGGGCATAAACTCAAATATATCCTATATGGAATTAATGTGACAAAGGGGACTAAATTTGACATGTAAAATGGAAGATGATTGCATTTTAAAAAGTTAGATCTAGTAGTGGTTTAAGACAGCAGACTGATATAAATTTTTTTTTTAAATCATGATGAAGCTAATTTTATTTAATATATCTTCAATTTCATTAAATAGTAAATAAGAACATGACGGAACTAGTTTTATTTGATACATAATTTTAATATTGAAAGATATATATATATATATATATATATATATATATATAATCGGAGGAGCAGCATGGGTTTAATTTGCATTTGAAATAAGGTTTAATATGCAAATGGATTTGGGTGTTTTTTTCCCAGAAGCTAGGTAATTAAACAAGTCCGCTAAACTCAATTTCTTCCAGATCTAAAATCCAAACTTGTCCAACATGAATTTTTCATATAAGATCATTTTCAATCTTTAATTTATACTCATATCAAATTTTAAATTTGTGACACAAAATCTTCTTTAACCCTTAATACGAACTCATATCAAGTGAAGCCGGACTAAAAAAATTTATCCACATAAGATGAGACTCAAGCTTTATCCAAAAAATTCCATGAGCTCTTTTTTAAGCAAAACGCGCGAGTGAATAATTGAAAAAAAAATTATAAGATTTTTAAGTAAACTAGTTATTGTGCATGTGCAGATGCACATAAACAAAGTTTAAAATATGTTTTGATTAATATTAATGTTAAATAATTTAGTTACAATAACATCTTCATAATAATAACTCCAAATGCAAAAAATCTAATATGTCTAATTTATCCAATCAAATGATGAAAATAATGTTGTCAAACATATAAAAAAAAATCATAGATTCATAGTAGACTATGTCTCATATGCATTTTTCTTAAAAATCATGAAAAATATTAAATAGTTCATAAAAAAGAAAAACAAATACCCAGAAATCAAACCACTCTTGTAAGTACATTAGTCCCAAAAAAAAAGATCTAAGCAAATGAATCCAATGTTTATAAATAATTAATCAATTCAAAAGAACCAAATAATCTAAAATCTTTTAGTAAGAGATATCAAAACTAAATTAAAATGAATGTCTCACCTAAAAATTGAATCGATTTTGAGGAATACAATTCGAGATAATTAGAAAATAGATAGAGATGGCAATGAGGTGGGTTCTATTAGTAGCCTGACCCAAGCCGCCCTATGGGTGGGTTTGGATTTCATGTTTTTCAAACTCATCCCAACCTGTCCCGACCCGTGTAATACATGGATTGGGTTTGAATTTTATGTTTAAAACCTGATCCAACCCGTGAACCCGACCTTTATTCGATCATTAGGATTTATAAAATAAATGAAAGTAATTCCTAATATATAGTTAAAAAAAGAGTAAACTATTGTCAATTTTTTTTTCTTTACAACCAATTATTGACATTCATCTTACAAAGAAAATTCAAAATACATAAAATCATTTTCCGTCACCATAAAATTATTTTTCCTTTTTCCTTTCAACATATAAGTAGAAAAAATTATTTATTTGGCCTTTTATGTAATTTTGAACTATTTATATTATATATTCAAAAATATTTTAATTAAATTTCAAGTATTGTATGTAATGAATGTCATAAACTATATGTGATATATCTATTTTGATATTTAGTATTCAAATTGAAGTTAATTTCATGAATATAATCCACATTCATGTCAAAACTAATTTTATTTTGTCATATAATATTTTTATTATATTAAGTATAGTGATCGATCAATTCAACTTACTTTAAATGGGGTGGGGTGAGGTTGGGCGGATACATATATTAAGATGGAAAACTTGAAATGTAATGGAGTAGATATGTATTTCAAATTATAAAACCTAAGGTGGGGTGGGGCATGAATGAAATTTAATATTGGGGAGATGGGTTAAGTTTGGATTATGATAAACCCGACCCCAACCCAACTTATTGCCATCCCTAAAAATAGGAAAGAAAGAGTGAATCATAGAAAAAATAAAAAAAGTGCGATAAATAAATTTTAAATAAATTATAGGAAGGGAATATAGGAAGGGAATATATTAAAAAAAGATAATAACAGATGAATGAAATACATCACAAAAATTCAAGTAAATATACTAATGAGGATATGAGAATATAGAGTACAAAATATATTTTAACAACGGATTATATTTTGAATATCATTTCATTTTTTATGTATTCCATTATCCTGATAATACTATAATCTTCATGGAATTGAATAGAAATGTAGGGGGTAAAATGAAAAAAATGGAAGGATCCTCTTATCCTAATAATATTGTGATATAATAATCAAATTTAACTATAAGTTAATATATCACGTGATGAAATGTATGTATTAGAATAAACTATGAATGAAATTAAAATGTTGTAAATGGATTTTCATGGTGATTGAATAGAAATGTAGGACCATCCTATTAAGATTATGATAACCAATTTTAAATATAAGTTAATAAATATGTTACATGATGAAATGTATGTATTATAGTATATTATAAATGAGATTAAGATGATGTAAATGGATTTTAATGAAATTGAATAGAAATGTAAGGGTAAATGAAAAAATGGTTGTCATTAAAGTGGTGTAAATGGATTGTAATAGGATTGAATGAATTGACAAGGACAAAATTGTCAAATGATAAAAAAAATTTGTTTAAGAGACTTTTATATAATAATATAGATATTTGGAGACACGAGTAAACTTTTACTCAAATTGTTTTTTTTTTTTATGAATTATGAGTACAGGTGTTGAATTGAATTAGACACATAGTTTAATTTTGTCGTTTAGTGAAACAAAAAGAAAACCCAGGCGGCTGAGTGGGGGTCATGAGCGGAATGGAGCCGAGCCGTTCCATCCACCTGTGCCGATACGCCAATCGACCTATCAAATATCAATCCACCCCACTCAAAAGCATCTTTATTTTTTTTTAAATTCACTATATCAACGAATTTAACAGCTGGTATCCACGTGGATGATTCTCAGTGGACAATGAAAAGGCGCTTTTGATACGTGGAGCCATTCATTTCGTCGCACTATCTTTTTGTACTTTCTTTCGTCCGGAACCCCCCTTTAAACAGCGGCCCAAACGCCCAACGAAAAGCCGCTGAGAGCTGCGTTTTGATCCACGTAACCAACGGCCGTGTCAGCCCTTTTAACTGCACTTCCCACATTTTCGGTTTTTCTTATAAATATAGAAAATAATTAATTTTTTAATATAATATTTCATATATAATTATGTATTAGTTGTTGTGAGTTCACAGTTTGTACAGACCCCTTAACAGTTCGAGTGTTAAATGACACGGGAATATGACCATTTTTATTACAAAATTATTGGAATAATCAAATTTTTGATAGACTACTACCTATAATAGTTTATCAAAATTCGATTATCCTTTTCACATTAGCACATCATTACATAGCCTTTGGCAGTTAATAAAAAGTTGTTACATAGATGGTAAGAGTATATTAAAAATTAAACACAATTTTCAATAGACTCCTACCAATAAGAATATATTAAAATGTAAAAAAAAAAGAAAATTTATACCACCTACGATGGTAGCATTTTATTGACTGTCACAATTGTTCTATGTGTTTTTTTCATAAAGGATCCAGACTCTAACTTGTAAAAGGAATAATTTCCACAATTGGCATTAATTTTATTAATTTAACAAAGATATGATAAATCTATAGAACTAAATGTAAACATTGAACTGGAATTACACTAAATAAATAGATAAGCCTGTCAATTATCCAAAAAAAATCCGAATCCGATCCGAATTCGTATTCGAAAAATCAGAAATATCCGATATTCGAAGATCCGGAGTGCAAATATGGATATTAGTCTATCCGATCCGAAAAATATCCGTATCCGACATATATTATAAAAATATATATATTTGTATTATATATTGTCCATATTGTTATCTTGTATGATTAATCATACTGATAATATATTATAATACTATTAAATTTTGAATATATGATATCTGAAAGAGAGAATAAGCCTTAAAAACTCAATTTTAATTTTGATTTTTCTCTAAAATATTACTTAATTATCCAAATTAATGTTAATATTTAAGCATGTCAAGTATCTGAAAAAATCCGTATCTGATCCGTATCCAAAGGGATCCGAATCCGAAAATTAATATCCATATCCGAATCTGAAAGTTAGGATATGGATATTAGCATATTCGATCAGTATCCGTCCGATTCACAGGCTTATAAATAGATTCCCTTAAGTCTAAAAAATATGGGAAATATCAATTATCACATTTTTCTGGACATATGAAAAATCAGAGAATTTTTTTGTACATTATACTTTAACGAGATGCCATAATAAATTTCTTAACAAAAAAAATCAAAAGTCCATGAACTAGAGATCCAGTTATAATTAAACTTCATCCAAACCAATTAGAAATTAATTAATTACTCTCGGAATCTCCGGAACACAAAGCGCAGCTGACCGACTTTGACGGGAGAGTCACACGTGGCACGGCTCCGTTAAGTTCAGCCATCGATCGGGTGGTCCTCAGGACCTCAACCGTACGATCTAAAACATGTGGTATTCCCATTGGGCCCCACCTCAAAAGGAATATCCGTCTAGAAATTCCAAACCCACCTAAACCCCCCCAAAGCGGCGATAAAAGAGGCTCTCTCACAATGCATTTTTTTACACACAAAAACAAATTGAAAAAAAAATTAATATGAGCGAGGGATTAAAGAGGGATTACCAGATCGGAGAGGAGATCGGACGGGGGAGATTCGGCCGCGTCTACCACTGCGTCTCTGCCGTCTCCGGTGAAGCTTTCGCCGTCAAATCGATCGACAAACGTGCCCTCACCGATCCGATCGACCGCGAGTGCCTCGAAAAGGAGGCCAAGCTCACCCAAATCGCCGCCTCGGCGTGCCCCAACCACGTCGTCCAGGTCCACGCCGTTCACGAAGACGACGACGTCCTCCACATCGTCCTCGATCTCTGCCAGCCGTCCGATCTCTTCGACCGGATCTCCCTCCACGGCCCCTTCCCGGAGCCGGAGGCGGCGGTGGTGTTCGTCCCTCTGATGGAGGCGATCGCCGGCTGCCACCGCTGGGGGGTCGCACACCGCGACGTCAAACCGGACAACGTCCTCTTCGACTCCCGCGGCCGGCCCCGCCTCTCCGACTTCGGCTCCGCCGAGTTTTTCGCCGCCGGAGCGATGACCGGGATCGTCGGCACTCCGTACTACGTGGCGCCGGAGGTCGTCGCCGGGAGGGACTACGACGAGAAGGTCGACGTCTGGAGCGCCGGCGTCGTGCTCTACCTGATGCTCGCGGGGTTCCCGCCTTTCGACGGGGACTCGGCCGTGGAGATCTTCGATTCGGTGCTCCGGGCGAACCTGCGGTTCCCGACGAGGGCGTTCCGGGGAGTTTCGTCGGCAGCGAAGGACCTGATGCGCCGGATGCTCTGCAAGGACGTCTCAAAGAGGTTCTCAGCCGAGCAAGTCCTGAGTAAGTCTCGTTTTTCCTTGGTTTTTCCCCCCCAAAAAGTCGAATGAGGGTTTCGATGGAGACTGATTTAGGGTTTTCCAGGGCATCCGTGGGTGCTGAGTGCCGGAGGTTCGTTGCCGGTCGCGGATCTGGCGTGACACGGTGCCGATACGCGGAACTGGTACGAGCGACTGTATAAAGATACGGCCCCCGTATGTTTTTTCGTATTTGGCTACGGATCTTCTGGAATGTTCTATAGCACTCCAGGAACCGATTTCCCTTTTTTTCATTTTCCCCTGTTTTTGCAAAGCGGGAGCCGATTTTGATATTTGGGTTTCAGAGAGAGTGAGAGAGAGATGCAGTTGTACAAAAGTACTGTATTTTGTATGATATACGACTTCTTTTGTTCTTCCTTTTTAGAATAATCGGATGTATAAATATAGGTAAAAGAAAGTGAACTCTCTGTATTCTGTTCTCGATCGATGTTTCAATTTTTTTTCATTTTCGTTTTCTAGGAGAAGAGTCTGGCATAAATATCTTGCAAGAATGATTTCCGTACATTTGGAAAACAATTTATCATTGCAATTTACGAAACTACCCTTTCTTCGCGCTTTTCCCGAGGAATTGATAAGTCATGTTGCGTTTAGCAGTTCACCGTCCACATATCCATGTGCGCTCGCTTTTAGTATCTGCTACAATGACAAAAATGCCCCTGTTCGACGCTTGTCGGGTTCAGAATTTGCTTTCTTCGGGTCCAAGTAACCATTGTTGGGGTTTTAGGTGGGACCAGCTCTGCTAATGTCATATAGGTACTGTGCCTACGTGGCCCGTCTTAAATGAACCTTGTCGAAGTGGCCATGATTTTGTTTATCATATTTTATTATATGATAATCAATCAAATTGAGGATTAAAGTATACTTTGCTTGGGAATCGAAATATAATCCCCTGTTTATTTTACAGGTTGTATAGAGTAGTTATTCAGGGTAGACATAACTCTCTCTCTTCGCGCTGCTCCAATTTAGTATTGATGTTTATGTTCATGTTATCATAATATCTTGTGAATCAAACAACAATCTTCTTTAATCTTCTTTTGGATGTTTTTCCTTATCCCGAAGTTACATCTCATTATCCTAGCTTAAAACAAATTAGGACTAAAAACTAACTTGAATTTGTTACCCTAATTTCTGAACCAATTTGTTTTAATTCAGTTTATTCAAAATTAATTATCTCTTTAAATAGAAATTTTATTTAGATACACTCAGGGAAATTACTTTTTCAATTTTTCTTTAATGGATATGACAAACTGTGAATTGTTAATGGGGTTGTACATGACATTTTTTTACTTTAACATGGACCATATCCATGTTATTTTATTTTATTTGAAGATAATGTTCGAGATTGATTTTAAACAGGGACCCTCAAATTGTGCAGCAAGACCACAAATGGGTGTGTTAGGCCCCACTTAACATGTTCTCTTCTATGAACAACAAATAGTTGGTATACAGAAATAGTTTTCAAATAAATAGTCTTTCTCTCAACGTATTCTCAACGTATATATATTTTAATGAGTGTATACACCAAGAAATATTTATTGAAGGTCACATGCATTCCTTCCCCACAACCATTGTCACAGCATCTAAAAAATGGTCAGGGCTGACACGTAGCGATTTGTGAGATATTATACAATTATTAGATTTTTAATTGCTCTATTGACTTTTTTTTAATAGAAAAAAGGGTGTCATTTTCATTCACATCTGCAAATTAAAAAATTAGAATGATTGGGGAAGGTATGTAACACCTTGAATTATTATAATTATGCTAGCTACTGTTATTTTATTGCTGTAGATGGTTGGACAAATTAGTGTAATGAACTGAGCTATTGCTCTCTACTTTACAAAAAAGACAAATAAGGACCCGTGACGTGGTTGTGTCAACAAAATGTATTATCTGATATAATAATGATAAAACTATTCATTTAATATATTTTGTAAAAAACGGTGTATTGGATTGATCAAACCATCTTGATTATGTCATGCGAAGATTATTCATCAGTTTTTGTGCGCCAATCATATTTTAATAACAATATAATCAAGATTCCATTTTATTTTGTAAAAGTGTTATTAATGTTGGAATTCCATGAGATTTTATTAAAATAATATGCAAATTACAAAATTGTGCTTTTAATTTTCATTATTTAATTAGCAGATTCGTTTTTCAGTTATCAGTTCTTTTAATTCCTAAATTTGAAGAATATTAGGGGAGAATATATAGAATAGCTGTTTGTTTGGTGCATAGTTATGGATACTAGGAAATGATAACTATTCTCAGAAAAAGGGCTTATGCTTATTATACCAATGGATAAAAATATATTGTCATTTTAAAAAATTTATCTTACCTAACACTCTCTGCTTATTCCCAAACACATTTATTATAATTGTCATTTAAAAAGCAATGTGAACCAAACAACAAAAACATTAATTTTACGTTTCCCAATGAGAATAACAGAAAAGTACCTATTCAGTTATCTATCCCAGTATAGCTATTAACCTAAAATGAATTTAGGAGTACAAATAAAGTTACCTGTGATTCTTTTGAGTGGGATGGATTATTCCTATGGTTCAACCAAATGAACTTGAACGGGTTGTTTGGGTAGTGGAATAAAAGAAGGATAGGAAGGAATGGAGGGAAAAAAGGCTAAAAAAGTTATTTGTTAGAAAGAATAAATGAGTATAACTATGTCAGAATAAGTGAAAATAAGCTGATATTTGTTTTCCAAGCCCCCTTGAAATTGTATTATTTCATCAAATCTATTCTACTGGTATTAACGCAGCGAAAAACTAGAACAAGAATCCAACAAGCGTTGAGATCATTCAACAAACCACAATTTTCAAATGAGAAATAAAATTTGAAAGGGTTTTGTTAACGAGTGCCCTCAGGGCACTGGTTAACTCACATTTATTGCTACCTTTTTAAGCAACCCAATAAATTAATTATGATACGAGCATAAAAAAATAATTTTTTTTAAAATACCAATAACACCCCTAATAAATTCACCATCTTTTTTTCTTCTTCCTTCTCATACCCTATTTTTTCCCTCCAATATTTTTTTCTTCTTCCCTCCCATACCCGATTTACTCATAAATAATAAATAATATATAAAAAATTGAATTTATGCAAAAAAAAAAAATTTGTTCATACTTTTTTTACATAAATAGGACATTTTTCTTAAAAATATCTTATTTATGCTTATAACATTTTTTTATTTTTAAACATTGTGTAAGAGAGGGAAAAACTGGGTGTAGGAGGGAAGAAAAAAAAATGTTGTTAATTTATTAGGAGTGTTGTTGGTATTTTAAAAAATCTTTTTTTTTTACCATATCATAATTAATTTGTTAAGTTGCCTAAAAAGTGAGCAATTAATGTGGAATAACAATGCTCTGAGGGCACTCGTTAACAAAACCCAACTTGAAATTATATTAATAAAAAAATTGCATACCTTAAATTACAAATCTCCCTTTTATACTAAAAATTATCAAAAATAGTAAAACCGGTAATAAAAACTAAATCTAGAGGATACTAAAAGATCTTCGAATTTGATTTTAGTCAAATCTGAGTTATTATGAAGGAGATATTCAAAATATAAAAAGTTACTAAAAATAGCAAAAAAAACAATTTTGAGGGCCAAAAAATAGAAAAATAAGCACGCGTTGTAGCATAGGGAGAAGATCTCCTCGATATCTACCTCCAGTAAAAAATTTAGGCGATTTTGAGTACGGGACACCTTTTATTTCTACTAACTTATTTTTCTGTAAATATTTGAAAATCTCAAAATAGACCCTTTCAAATTCATTGCTCTCGGAACGAGTTGGCCACCCGTTCTGCATCAGGTATAAAGAGACTCATATATCAAATCAACTGTCATTACCTCAAATAAATTAGAGGACTCACAGATTAAATCATTTTTCTATTTTTTATAAATATGTATCCACATGTTATTCATATTTTTTTCACAACTTATTCATTAATATAATCATACAATCAAACAACAAAATTTTATTATTATATTTGTCAATGAGAATAACTAAAAACACAACCAAATAAAAAATCATGTATTCCATTTGTATAGTTATCTAATCATATAGTCATAAACCACATAATAGTTTATGTCTCTATTCAAATGGTACCAGAATAAGTAATTAACAATTTTTTAACTATAGTAAAATGCTTTGTTTTATGAATAATAAATCACATTATATTTGATGCCTTCAGATCGGGTGATTTCTTGTCTTCATCCGAGAGAGGAAAAAGAAAAAATCTCTAGAAGGATCAGTGATGATAACTTGTTTTCTTTCCAAAAACATATACATATACATATATGATTGGAGTTTAGTGAATTTAGATGATGTCATGAGAAAACTATTAAACTGGGGTCCCATATTCACATGAAAATAAAGTAAATATAAAAAAAATTATATAAAAGTAAAAGAATATTTCTTAGGTATGAGGTTCTCTTAGGTGTGGGCTGATGACCACCTGGCCAAAGCCGGCCTTGCCTATGAAGCAATAAGATTTATTAATATAGTTTAAACAATAAGCTAAAGACTATAAAGGTACAATGGCAAGGGAAAAAAATGCATGGGTGAATCTTGTAACAAAGGAATAAAGTGTGGATATAAATGTCAATATTCGACCAAAGTTTCATTTTATTCCAAGATCCTGGAAATCTAGCATAGTGTTTTTGTTGATTATATTTTTGACCTCTCCACATTGTGACATTTCACTGATGATATATATTGCCTTGCCTTACATGCCAGGTATTCTAGTTTTGTTAACTGATTTGATGTGATATAATTTATTTTGATTTGTACGCATTTGATAGGCATCCAATCCTGGATTACCACCCATTTCATTAAAACAATCCACAATAATAATAATTCTGGGACAGGTGGATAATTTATCTATTTTTACAATGAGATTAATTGATAAAATAAATATCTATTCAATTTTTTTATAACAAGAATAGGGAAATTGCAAACTAAACGAAAAGATTCAAACAAAAATAGAACTTTTTTTAGGGGAAAAAAACGTTTTAATTTATTCATAACTGTTTATAAATTATAAGCTACCACGTATCATTTCATGGGTATTCATTTAGCACGGAATATATATTTCAAAAATCAAGAGAAATGAAATGGATCATATTTACATTCTTTTTGTTATGGAGCATGCATAAAAGATGAGGGGAACAGCTTTCCCTCACCACTGATGAGGTCAGGCCCCCACAAACCACATATTGATATATTGATAAGGTTCATTAACAGTTCAGGATCTCACATTATTTATATGGATAATGTTAAGGTACAGTCCAATTTTTTAAGTTTACACGTGTTTTGATTTTTTTAAATAATATATCTCATTTAATGAGTTACATTTTTTTGTAAAAAGAGAAGCATATAATCTAATGAATTGCATAGATATATTTATAGAAAAAATAAAAAGAAAAAAAGAATAAGAAAAAAAAACCTTTTTATTATGTTTTCCAACAATAATAATTAAAAACATAATGAAACACAAAATCATTTATTCCACTGTTATACTCATTCACGTTGGTATAACTTTAGATCACGGTATAAATCTTATTATGTATTTAAAATGAGATTAAAATTTAATTCATGAGAACATTTAGATTTATATAAATATTTTTAGATAATTATATAAACTGTAAGAAAGAAAAAAAAATCATTACGTGAGTGAATTAAAATTTTTCCATGTGGCTTTTGGGGTGCTTACCAAAATAATAACAATAATAATAATAAATAATGGTCTTACTTTGTCAAGTACGGAGTGAGAGCCATAGAAAAAAAGGAAGGGCTGTCACGTCTATACTTATTATTACTACTACATTACAACGTAACTCAACCCCTGCCACCATTAATCACTGCCCGACACAACTTCTCAAGTCGGCTCGGCTCGGCGCGAGACTCTGCTCGACTCCGCAGAACCCATAAATGTACGTATATACCCTCCACCGCGTGTGCAGCCCCATGTAGGTCCGTACAATGCCCTTCATATAGACAATGTTTTAAAACTTGATCCGATCTGATAATTGAACTGATTTAAACATTCACGTGTTTTAAATTTTAGTTCAATTTGTCTTTAAAATCAGATTATATAAAACTTGTAAAATCCAATCAACTCATCGATTGAATTGACGGTTTTTGTGAATCAGTTATAGGTTGATTAAATCGATCGATTTTTTATTCATAAAATTCTAATTACTTACTTGTTAAAATATTAAATCTAATAAAAATAGATTTTATATAATGAAATTATGTTATGATGTTGAGTAAAAACTTTATATAAAGATTTTTTAAAATATTTCATACTAAGAACCAACAACTTTTAACTCGTTTATTTTTCTGGTTAAAACATCACTTGTAAACAGTAGGTATGGAAAGGTTTCACAAATCTTGATCTTGGGCTATCTGGATTCATAATGACTCAAATTTTTCTAGTATTAGAGGATTTTCAGTCTTTACTTAATTTTTATTCGAATTTTACTAAAACTTTGATTTTAAAACTCTATATGATATTGATGTTTTCCAATCATGATTTTAAATTTTGTTCAAATATTTTAAAAAACTTATAGCTTATCCCAAATTTTTTTAAAAAAAAAGTATGATAGGGTTCTTGGTGATTTTGATATGATGTTTTCCAATCATAATTTTTAGTTATTCTCAAAGTCATGTCCTTATCCCAAAATGACAGTTGAAGCGTTCAAAAAATTTAAGTTTGGCTATTTCAATAAAACAAAAAAGAGATTCCTTGATTTTGAGCATCTGTTGATTTGATATTGGCTTGAATCACTGGTGGGAAAGAATTTTATTGGATTTATATTCAAATTTAAATTCGACGTGAATTTGGCTTCAGGCCTCGAGATGCTCTTAGTTGTGGCCATGTTATCTTTTGAAGAACTTTGTACTAAAATTAAATTGAACACTAGTCAAATACTATAAGAATTTAGTCATTCATTGAAGGCTATCACATCCTGATCTTGCACCAAATAAAGCCATCATGATCTCATGCCTTATTTTATAATTTACTTGAAAGGTAAACTGGTTTTTGTTAGATCTATAAAACTCAATTTATCTAGATGTATTAATTCATTCGTGTATCTTCTTATATATAATATTTAATCCCAATTTAGATGAAATAGAAGATAGAATTAAAACGAAAAAGCGAAAAAGGACATAAAATTTAAAAATTTCATAGCCCAACCGAGAGCCCTAGAGAAAGGGTTGCGCCTTGCCGTTGCACGAGCTGTGCAGATGGAATGTAGACTCCTTGGCCACCAACTCCGCCCTCCACATTGGTCACGTTTGCACATGAATCTTTCAAGGCAAGTATTTTATCCGCCAATAGGGGGTTGCCCACCTGAGACCGCATCCATCATGCGTGCCCCGTTTTCACGCTGTAGCTTTCACTTGGGGGTGGGGGGGGGGGGGGTCGTCCCACGTAAGCATGTCCATGCTATCTGGGCCATGTCGAGGAAGACGAGGTAGAAAAGAAGCACGTTCAGCAACTTGACTCTCCGAAGAAAGTCTCCGCAGATGGAGGCACCAATAACACTATCCTCCATGGTTTGCCAAGCCATCTAGACCGGCTCCTCCTCGTCTTTAGCTGTGACGAATAGGTTCGGGAATTATTGCTTGAAGGGGGTTTTCCCGCACCATCTATCCAACCAAAATCAAATGCTTTCTTCTTTCACAAGCTTCCAGCTAAATTCAAACGCGAAACCCATAATATTTAGTTGTTGCATGTGTGATGTTAATGAAACAAGAGGAACAAGACCCATATGCGCACTGTCCAGGGCAAGTTATGGGGATCTATAATTTTATGGCCGTTTAGGTAACCGAATAGGGGGAAAAAGTCAAAAAAAATTGTTTGTTTGAAAAAATAAATGGGTATAAATACGCCAGAACATGTGAGAATATGCTGATATTTGTATTCCAAGTCCCTCTGAAATTATGTTATTTTACTCAAATCATTCCATTGATATAAAGGGATTCACCGTCAAGTCAACTGTTATCACTTCTTATAAATCATGGGACTTATATGTCAAATCGTTTCTTCACCTTTTATAAATTATTATTCACGTTTTATTCACATTTTATTAACAACATATCAAATAACAAAAACTTTATTACTACATTTTTTAACAAGAATAACTAAAAACACAATCAAGCAAAATATCATTTATTCTATGTCGGGTGACCACGTCTTCTTCGACACCTCCGTCATCTGGGGCCTGGTCGGCCCTCGTCGTATATTCAGCCCACTCGGCAGCTACATCGCCCTCGGCGGCGCCCTCGACACTCTCATTGTCTGGATTTTCCACAAGTCCTTCCCCAACCAGTCCTGGATCCCCCTCATCAACCTCCTAGTCCTCTTGGGACCACCGCAAACATGCCCCCAACGAGTTCCCTCAACTACACTTCATGGATCTTCGTCTGGACCATCTTCAACTTCTTCATCTTTCAGTACCGAAAGAAGTGGTGGCAGAGGTACAATTACGTTTTATCAGTGGCTTTGGACGTCGGCATGACGTTCTCGGTGGTGCTCGTTTACATCACGTTGAAGATGTATGGCAAGGACTTGCTGTGGTGGGGGAACAATGATGAACACTGCCCACTTATGAGTTCAATCTACATGGGTAGTCCAAAAACCTCACATAGTGCATGCAAACTTAGATTATTAACCTGACTCTCTATCATCAACAGGCCGTATCAAATTTATAATAAAATTTTTCTATGATTTCTTTTTATTGTGGCAATCTTTTTATTTTATATAAACTAAATTGTTTTCATGGTAAAATTTAACATTTTTTTATTTTTTTACATAGTATAATAAGAAATATAATTTTTGAATGCTATTAAAATAAATTTTGTATTCTGTACGATAAATATAAAAATAAAAATTTAAGAGCATTTTAGTTATTTTTCCATGACTTTAAGAGTGTTAGTGAAAAATTAAACAAAAGTTAACAAGGATGATAAAAATGCATATTTTTAAAATTGTTTAATAATGTATAAATAAATAAATTATGAAAATTAAATATCATTTTTTTAATGATATATATATATATAAAAACACACCCAATTATTTTTAAAATCCTGAATACGGGTTACTTAAGTGACACGTCTCGTCACAGTCGATAATGGCCTTTAAAATGTTTTTGAAATGCATCCATCTGATCAGTGGTTTCCGTTGCAGGATAAATCTGAACCGTTCCTTCGACGCGTGAGAAGTACGCAGTCAGACTCTTTCATAAACAGGTCACTGGCGTCAATATCACATACTTGCAGGGACAAGTATGTCATTGTACACCAACAGCAGATACGGTGCGTATGGTTCAGTTCGGCACGTCCTATACAGCTGTATGTATTGAACGGTCATTTCCTATCGTCCCTCTCGTACCCTATATTCACCCATCATAAATCCATCAGGACCGTTCATAAAAAAACATCAGATGAAGATTGTTGAAAGAGAGGGAGAATATCAGGACCCCATTAGTTTCTCCGAAATCGGACCGTTCGGAGAGAACGTATATAATGCAAACCCCCATCTCGACTACACAGAGGAGATGATTGCGACGGAGGGCTCGGGCGGCGGAAACTCCATCGAATGAAGGGATCGGAATTCCTGACCTTGCGCGGAGGCTGAGGGAGTCCAGCGAGAAGGGGAGGGTTCTCTCGCCGATACGGCGGGTGGTCTCCGGGTCCCCCTCCCGGAGGAGGAACACCACCGAATCACTTGCTCTTCGAGGTTTGGTTTTTTGGTCACTGATATCTGATTTTTTAGGGCTAACATTTAGCTGCTGGATTCATCCATTTTTCTTGAGATCACTTTTTAAGGTTGCATGTATTTTTGTACTTTGAGGGGAAGACTGCAATCGGTACAATTTCTTCAATTGATCTGTTCCTGTGATCTTTATTTAAAAACATTTACAAAGTCTAGATTTATGGAAAGATGGGTATGGTGAGTGTGTCTGTAATTTTTCATTCATTTGGACTGATAATTCTCATCCAAACTATGTCACATACTGATGATAAGAAGTTGCATCGGATATCCATTGTCATGCGTGGTAATTCTTTAGCAGGAAATACATTTATTCCTATGTACTTGTTTAATAAATGTCAGTGGGGGGGGGGGGGGGTGATTGTCTACAAAAATGAGTTGATAATAGCCTCAAATTAATTGATCCTTAACTGATATCATATCCTTGGAAATATAGGCTATGAAACCAAATTTCTTATTTCGTTATATTGTTTTTGAATAAATTCCTGTGTCTGTTTTACATCAAGAAGGGGAAATGCATAAACAAAACCTGCTTATTAAGAAGCCAATTTCCCTCCCTTTGCCAATGAAACACCAAAACTCTACCCTACATTCATTCAATTATTGGAAATTTTCAATGTTTCATTAACATCTAAAAAAGATTATGTAAACTTTTCTAACTGTTTTTCTTTACAATATAACTCCTATCGGCCCTTTGACTTCAATTTTAGTGCAAGTGAATTGTAAATTGAACCTTCTTAATTAAGCCTTACCTATTTATTATTTGAGAACATCTGATGATATGTTACTTGCCACAGATGAACTTCATGATCTGGCAATTGGGAGGAGAATTGTTAATAACTTGTACATGGCTGGAAGCAGCCCGTTGACATTCGATCAGTGATAGCTTGAATTGTTGATGGAAGTGAATTTGATGAATTCAGGAAGCTGTATGGCACTGTGAGGGCTTTTGAATCACTTAAACTATAATTGTGTTTAGTCTTACTAAAAATGCAAGTTGTATTGAAATCAAATATTACATTTTTACACACACTTGTTTGTTACAGGTTTTGCAAGGATATTTGGACAGTCAGCAGGAATCATTGGTAACAATGGCATATTGTTTACTGAATCTGCTCTGAAAGGGACTCACTTCATTGAATTATGTGCTCAGCATAACATTCCTTTAATATTCCTTCAGAATATTACAAGGTTCATGGTAAGATTCTGAACACCTTCCTTTATATCATGGAAATCTAACCTTGACATTGAACATATATGTAAAACTGTCCATATGTTATCTAAATGCAAGTCCAGGTAACATGAGCCTTGAAGTAGATTCGTAAGAGAATCTGAACAACACATGGTCCAATGTAAGCCACCACATTACTAAGTTGCTTCCAGTCTGCCTGAGCACAAATTCATGTTGTCTTTTATGCCACAGATTTGTCTATATGTTGCATGTTTGACCATTTCTGCAAAATGTGTACAAGAAAAGAAAAAAGAAAAACTTTATCTTATCCTTTTTAGCATAACTTGGTTAGCCGGTTAGCACCCCCTATTTCTGAAAATGAGGTCACGGGATCAAATCCCACCGTGCCAAATGTGCATAGGGAGTACCAATTTTCCCAAAACAGGTGTAAGGTGTGTGTTTAACTGCAAAGCAATTTAAATATAATCCCTTGTCAATTAACTACTTTATCTGAAACACATGCAAACAAGGGTATAACAATCATATCTAATCACTTTGTAAGATCATTGACCTTCCATTTTTTTAAATTTCAGGTTGGCTCAAGATCCGAAGGAGGTGGAATTGCCAAAGCTGGAGCAAAAATGGCGATGGCAGTATCTTGTGCTAAGGTAATTGTTAATCTGCATATTAGGCTTTTTCTCTTTCTAGTGACAATTCAATCCCATTTAAGAGCCAAACCTGTAGACTTGTAAATTTCAGGTTGGCTCAAGATCCGAAGCAGGTGGAATTGCCAAAGCTAGAGCAAAAATGGTGATGGCAGTATCTTGTGCTAAGGTAATTGTTATTTTGCATATTAGGCTCTTTCTCTTTCTAGTGACAATTCAATCCCATTTAAGAGCCAAACCTGTAGACATGTAAATTTCAGGTTGGCTCAAGATCCGAAGCAGGTGGAATTGCCAAAGCTGGAGCAAAAATGGTGATGGCAATATCTTGTGCTAAGGTAATTGTTAACCTGCATATTAAGCTTTTTCTCTTTCTAGTGACAATTCAATCCCATTTAAGAGCCAAACCTGTAGACATGTTCTTTTTCTATGACGGGGCCTCATCTACTCAATGTGTGATTATGCTTTAATATTGTATAAGCGGAAAATTTCAGGTTGGCTCAAGATCTGAAGCAGGTGGAATTGCCAAAGCTGGAGCAAAAATGGTGATGGCAGTATCTTGTGCTAAGGTAATTGTTAACTTGCATATTAGGCTTTTTCTCTTTCTAGTGACAATTCAATCCCATTTAAGAGCCAAACCTGTAGACATGTTCTTTTTCTATGACGGGGCCTCATCTACTCAATGTGTGATTGTGCTTTAATATTGTATAAGCGGAAGTCATGTTTTGATTTTTGCATGTATTATAATTTTCACGGCATCACTGTCCTCTTCATGGAAATTTTTTTTTTTTCATTAGATCTACTGACCGTCACATATCACCCATCTCCCTGATGTTATATGACCTCATCTTTTAATTGAGCTAGACATTTGGCACAATTTAGCTAGTTAGATTTTTTTTCCCAACCAGCAAACCATATCTTCTGCAAACCATCTTTTATTTTAACTTAAAATAAGCATTGAATTATCATTACAAACATATCATATTCTTGTAATCCAGAAAGCCTGTAAATCAGCTGTCCTCTTGTTCGACTCATGAGCAATTTCTTCATACATTGAGTCAAATTGTAGTACCTTAACCTTACATGCACATAAACATCACCAGATCCCAACCAGTGGAGTTGGATAGCCTTTCATTCACAAACATGGTTGACCATCACCATCTTCACCTCACATCTCAAGACAGTGGAATGGGTAAAAAAAATCTGCATGACACGTTCCACTCTGGATTGAGAATGATTTACAATGGACAAACTAGGGTCAACACTTTATTGGATTATATCTAGAATCTTGACCTGAGCCAGTAGATACTTGGAGGCCTGGTGTTTAAACCATTTCTAAGAAGTGGATCTCAAGAATTCTATGCCTATCTGTTCTGCATAAGAATTTTGCCTGAGGTTTTGATTGCATTTTTATATTTGTGACCAGATAATAGTTTCTTGCTGATAACTTGTTTGTGCTTCGACTATTTAATACGTCATCTTGAACCATGTTGTACAGGTTCCAAAGATAACCATCATGGTGGGTGGAAGTTTTGGAGCCGGGAACTATGGAATGTGTGGACGTGCGTATAGTCCTAACTTCCGTTTTCTCTGGCCCACAGCTAAAATATCTGTCATGGGTGGCGTGCAGGTACTAACCCATTTTATGCAGTATCACATTTATTCATTTGAACAGATGTAGTACTGATCACCCATTTGACGTTACTTTTTCCTTATCAATGGCTGACATATAAATTAATTTAGTCATTCTTCATTCTTTCTTATCAATGGCCAAGGCTGCATTATTCTTCCAACAATACCCCCAGACTAATGCATTATAATTACCCATAAACAGTATGACAATGATCAACTGCCTGAATTAGTTATATTTTACTCAAACAATGACATTTCTCTTATCCAATACCTCTGAGTCCATCAAATTTAAAAGAATGTGTACTTTCACTGGAAGCTTCAATTAACATTACATATCTGAAATTTAGCCATGCTTACTTTCTTTGTGCATGGGTACCTGGTGAATCTAGACTTTAAGCAATTAAGAAAATTGTCGCCCATTTCATATGCAGCTGAATTAACTTATATCTGAAATTCATCCATGCTTACTGACTTTCTGTGTGATGTACCTGGTGAACCTAGAGCAACCTAATCAATACACTGATTGACCATTTAATTGTTTACTTCGATTTCATAATCTCCCTTGTTTTGTTTGAAACTCAATCTATTTGATAGAGTCAACCTTTCTGCTTAATAGGGACCTGCTCTTTGAGTTTACTCTTTTATATTTAAACCGTGCATCTGTAAGTTAAACTTTCCAATAGACCACCACTGGAGTGAGTTGAAGAGAATCAAGGGATAAAAGATATCCTGTAATCACAGCATGTATGATTTGGGAGCTCTTGTTATATAGTCCATTGTCTGTGTATGTCATCAACAACTAAGCATAATCTTTGCCAAAAACAAAAAAACCTAGCATTGTCTGTGTATGTCATCAACAACTGAGATTGTCTGTGTATAGTCCATTGTCTGTGTATGTCATCAACAACTAAGCATAATCTTTGCCAAAAACAAAAAAACCCAGCATAATCAAGTCACTCTGATTGTCTGAATTCAGTTGACCTTCACATTCATTGTTTATAATCTCTTTTATCTCTGGATTTCTATATTTGGATTGGTACCGTGTATCCGGATTCAATCACTATGCTAGTCCAATAATTAAGGTCTTGCATCTTTGCCCCTAGCCGTTTCCATCAATGAAGATGCCTCTGGTTTCCCCAAACCAGTAAACCATCTCTAAGGTCTAGGCTTCTATTCCTCCTCATTTCTAACATTACACGCCCTCTCTACACACATTTGTTGCAGCATGATGAATTAATAATTTGACCCATGCACACCAAATCTACATTCCCAAAACTCTTTCCCCATGCAATGCGACCAATTTTATAGTAATGGAGTCGACTGTAGATGGGTTTCATTCTTGCCATCCTGCAAAGGGTGAGTTTCTTGATGTCATGTAATAGTGTCAAAATGGATAATTATGAGGGGATAAATGGTTGGACACCGCAAGAAATGGATATCACAAACTTTTCCATTAGAAGCATGTCGCAGAGTGGTTTTAGTGGCAAGTGTCACCTGAAAATCAAAATGCAAGATAGTCATAGATGCTTGAAGGAAAGTTGATATGGCTGTTATAGGGGAAAAAATCTAGGAAGAGGGATGATACATTGGTACTGATGGAATAATCTTTGCATGGGACAAAAAAAAAACAATTATGGGTGTCATGATTTCAGCAATCATGAATAACTAACTCTTAGTTATTATATTGGTAGCCGGCTCTGAAAATTTGAAATGATTAGCTTTCCTATTGACAAAACCTTGTGCTTCTTTATGTGCATAGTTCCCAAACCATATCTTAGTCTTGCCATTCATTAGCCCATGTATATTCTCATGTCGTGGAGATCCCATCAATTCAAAATGTTCAGATTTGTATGACATCTATTTCTTCGTGGTTTAGAATGATATAATCATTTGTGATTTTCAAGCTAACACCACTTTAATGCCTATATTTCTTTACTATATGTTGATGAACATTTTTATTCTGTTTTTTTTTCCAAAAAAATAGTTCTCATGTTATTCTGTAGCTCTCATTTTTTTTAAAATAGTTCTCATGTTATTCTATAGCTCCTAACAAAATAAATTTTTTTTTTCCTCCATATTTATAAACTATCTTGTTTTTTTATTGGGAGACCAATATTTGAAAATTTGAATGCAGTATCTTTATGTTCATTATATAATGAAGCCAACACATTAGTTTTCTTTTTTCTTCATTTTTTTTAAAAAAATAATAAATATAACTGTGTAAAAAAAATCAAGTTTGAAGTAAACTTGTGAAGATGATATGAGGATGATGGGATGAGGGGGCTGACAGACGGAAATTTGAGACCATACTCCCCTTATGAATATGAGATATACCCCCCATCAATCTGCGATGTACCCTATCATGAATCCAAGACAAAATCTCCCACGAATCTGAGACGTACCCTATTAGTCCCTAACACTTCCTCATGAATTCAAGACATACTCTTCCATGAATCTGAGACCATTCTCCCCCCCATGAATCCCTTACCATACTCCCCCCTTGAATCCGATACATTACTACCTATTGATTCTAACATCATACCATGAACATGAGAAATGCCATGAGACCGAGATCATACTCATACTCCCTCATGAATGGGAGACATGCTCCATATCAGCCCATAAATCCGAGACATACACATGAATCCATCGGAGACATACCCCCATGAATCCGTGACATACCCATGAGTAGACATACTCCCCCATGAAATCGTGACTGTTAATTCTTAATTTTCACAGAGAGATGGTTGGAGAAGACACTCTCCCACGAATCTAAGACCATTCTCCCACATGAAAAAGAGAGTATGAATACTCGACACTCCCCCATGAATCTAAGACATGCCTCCCATGAATCTGCCACATACCCATGAATTCGAGGCATATGAACCCATGAATCCGATCTAAGTCATACCCCCATGAATCCAAGAGTAACTCCTCCATGATTCCGATACATACCATGAATACTTGACCATACTCTCTCATGAATCCTAGACATACTCCCCCATTAATCTGAGACGTACATCACGATGAATCCGAGACATAGCTACCCATGAATCCTAGACAAAACCCTCATGAATCTAAGCCCACACTCCCCCATTGAATTGGAGACATATTCCCTCATGAATCTAAGATCATACCATGAATTCAAGAAATGCTATGAATCCGAGATCATACTCCCTCATGAATGGAAGACATGCTACCCCCATCAATCCGACCATGAATCTAAGAAATACTCCTTTATGAATCCTAGACATGCTCCCCCCCATTAATCTGAGACATACCCATAAGTCCATCAGAGGCATACCCCTATGAATCCGTGACATACCCATTAATCTGAGTCATACTCCCTCATGAATTTGAGACATACTCCCCAACGAATCCAAGACATAACCCCGTTGAATCGGAGACATACTCCGCCATAAATCTGAGACCATGAATCTAAGACATACACCCACATGAATTGGATACACACCCCCACATGAATCTGAGACATTCTCCTATATGCTTCTAATACATACGATGAATCCCTTTCCATACTACCCCAAGAATCTTAGACATACTTTCCCATTAATCCGAGACGTACCCTACCATGAATTTATGACATAAACCCCATGATTCTTGGACCATATTCCTCCCCTTGAATCTGAGACATACTCCCCATTGAATCTAACATCATACCATGAACATGAAAAATGCCATTAATCTGAGATCATACTCCTTCATGAATGGGAGACATAGTACCCTTATGAATCCAACCATGAATCTGAGACACTACCCAATAAATCCTATAAATACTCCTCCCATGAATCTGAAACATACCGGTCCATGAATCCAAGACATACACATGAATTCATCGGAGACACTCCCATGAATCCCAGACATACCCAATAATATGAGACATACTCCCCCATCAATATGAGGCATGCTCCCCCAACAAATCCGGGACATAACCCTCTCGAATCGGAGACGTAATCCGCCATAAATCCAGGACATAACCCCTCCCCCCATGAATCTGAGACATACTCCCCCCACAAATTTAAGACATACCCCTCATTAATATAAGACATAATACTCTTTGAATTTGAGATCATACTCCCCTCATGAATCCGAGATAGATCCTACCATAAATCTACGACGTACTGTATCATGAACCCGTGACACTCCCCTATGAATCAAAGACATACTCTCCCAAGAATCTGAGACCATTTTCCCCCATGAATAAAAGAGTATGAATACGCGATACTGCCCTATGAATCTATGACACACCCCCCATGAATTCGAGACATACGGATCCATGAATCCGACACATACCCTCACCTGTATCTAAGACATATCCCCCATGATTCGGAAAAATACCCCACATGAATCCGAGAGATACTCTTCCATGATTCTGATATATAAACGTACTCCTCCATGAATCCGAGACACAACCACCTATGAATCGGAGACATAACCCCAATGAATCTGAGACTATATCCCCCTTGAATCAGAGACATACTCCCCGATGAATACAAGACCATAACATGAACCTAAGAAATGCCATGAATTTGAGATCATACTCTCTAATGAATGGGAGACATACTCCCCCCATGAATACGATCATGAATTGATTCATACTCCCCCTTGAATCCTACAAACACTCCCCCCATGGATCTGAGAAATACCCGCTTATAAATCCGGGATATATTCCCCCATGAATTTGGGACATACCGTAATGAATCTAAGACATATCCCCGCATGATCCGACATACTCCACCCATGGATACGATCATGAATCCAAGACATACTCCCCTATGAACCCTAAAAATACTCCCCCCCATGGATTTGAAAAATATCCGCTTATGAATTGAGACATACCCATGAATCTGAAGCATACTCCCCCATGAATCCAGGATATACCCCTCATGAATTGAGACATACCCCCGCATGAATCTAGATTCATGCAAGGGTATGTCTTGGATTCATAGGGGTATGTCCCGGATTCATTGGGGGAATATGGTCATGGATTCAAGTGGGACATGTCTCAGATTCATGGGTGTAAACCCGAGAACCCCCCTCCCTCCCATGAATCCAAGACATACCCCCCATGAATCCAAGGCATACTTCCTGATTCTGATACATACCATCAATCCAGGACCATAATCCCTATGAATTTTAGACATACTCTCCCATTAATCTGAGATGTAGCGTGCCATGAATCCGAGACATAACCACCCGTGAATCTAAGACATAACACCCATGAATCTGAGACCATACTTTTCTCATTAATCCGAGACATATTATTGAGGAATCCAAGACCATACTATTAATCCGAGAAATGTCATGAATTTGACATCATACTCCCACATGAATAGGAGACATGCTCCACCATGAATCCGATCATGAATCTGAGACATACGCTCCCATGAATCCTATTCATACTCCCTAATAAATCTATGACATACCTACCTGCCCATGAATTCGAGACATATCCATGAATCCATCGGAGATATACCCCAATGAGTATCAGACATACTCACAAATCCATGGCATATCCATCAAAAAAGTTCAATGCATAACCCTCATTAATATAAGACATAGTACTCTTTGAATTTGAGACCATACTCCTCTCATGAATCTGAGACATACGCCCCATGAATCTGCGACGTACACTATCATAAATCCCTGACACTCCCCCATGAATCCAAGACATAATCTCCGACGAATCTGAGATGTACCCTATCATGAATCCTTGACACTCCCCCCATGAATCTAAGACATGCTCTCTCATGAATCTGAGACCATTCCTCTCCCATGAATCCCTGACCATATTCCCCTCTCGAATCCGAGACATACTCCCTATTGAATCTAACATTATACCATGAATCTATGACACCCCCCCCATCAATCTACGCCATAGCCATGAATTCGAGACATACGGATTTATGAATCAGACTCATACTCACCTGAATGTAAGACATACTCCCCATGAATCGGAAACATACCCCACATGAATCCGAGAGATACTCTTCCGTGATTATGATATATAAATGTACTCCTCCATGAATCCAAGACATAGCCACCTATGAATCGGAGACATATAACCCCAATGAATCCGAGACAATATCACCCTTAAATCAGAGACATACTCACCCATGAATTCAAGACCACATCATGAACCCGAGAAATGCCATGAATTCAAGACCATATCATGAATCCCTAACCATATTGCCCCATGAATCCGAGACGTACCTCACCATGAATCCGAGACGTACTCTCCCATGAATCCGAGATCATACCATGAATATGAGAAATGACATGAATCCGAGATCATACTCCCTCATGAATAGGAGACATACTCCCCCCATGAATCTAAATTATACCCGCCCATGAATATGAGACATACCCATGAATCCATCGGAGACATACCCCCCATGAATCTAATACATGCCATAAATCCGTGACATACATGACTCTGAGACATACTCTCCCCATGAATTTGAGACATACTCCCCTAACGAATCCAAGACATAACCCCCTTGAATCAGAGTACCCCGCCATAAATCCGAGACCATGAATCTGATACATATCCCGTGAATACGAGACACATTCCCCCATTAACCTGAGACATACTCCTCCCACGAATTCTAGATATACTCCCCATGAATCTATAACAAATTACTCCTTCAATTTGAATCCATACTCCCCTTATGAATCTGAGATATATGCTACCATGAATCAGCGAGGTATCCCATCATGAATCTGAGACATACTCCCCTGTGAATCCAAGACTTACTTTCCCAGGAATCCGAGACTGTATCCCCACATGAATTTTGAGACATACCGCTCATGAATCCGAAAAACCCACCATGAATTCGGGACATGCCGATCGATGAATCCAACACATACCCGGAGACATACTCCTCCATGATTCCTATACATACAATGAATCCCTGACCATACTCCCCCCTAAATCCTGGACATAATCCCCCATTAGTGACGTACCCCATCATGAATCTGAGACATAGCCACCCATGAATGCGAGACATAACCCCTATGAATGTGAGACATAACCCTCATGAATCAAAGATATATTACCCTACGAATCTAAGGCCATACCATGAATCCGAGAAATTTGTGAATCTGAGATCACACTCCCTCGTAAATAGGATACATATCTCCCCCCAATGAATCTTAGACATACTCCCCCATTAATCTGAGACATACATGCCCATGAATTCGAGATATACCCATGAATTCATCAGAGACATACCCCATGAATCTGAGATATACTCAAGACATACGATGCATGCCCCCCTGAATCCGTGAATATGTCCCCTATTAATCTTAGACATACTCCCCCATGAATTCTAGACATTCCTCCAATGAATCTAAGACATATTACTCCTTCAATTTCAATTCATACTCCCCTCGTGAATCCGAGTCATCCTACCATGAATTTGCGAGGTACCATATCATGAATCCGAGACATACTCCCCTATGAATCCGAGATCATGTTCCCACATGAATATGACACATTCCTTATGAATACCAAACATAACCCCCCATGAATCGAGACATATTCCGATACATACCATGAATCCCTGACTATACCCCCCATGAATCTTAGACATACTCCCCCATTAATTTGACACGTATTTTACCATGTATCCGAGACATAGACACCCATGAATCCGAGACCATACTCCCCCCTTGAATCCGACGCATTCTCCTCAATGAATTCATGAATTGAAGACATACTCTCCCATAAATCATAGAAATCTTCCCTGCATAAATTTGTGATATACCGCTCCATGAATCTGTGATATACTCATGAATCCATCGTAGACATACTCCCCATGAATCTTAGACAGACCCATGAATCCCAGACATACCGTCATGAATCTGAGACATCTCCGCATGAATCCGACATACTCCACCCATGAATACGATCATGAATCCAAGACATACTCCCCTATGAACCCTAAAAATACTCCCCCCCATGGATTTGAAAAATACTCGCTTATGAATCTGAGACATACCCATGAATCTAAGGCATACTCCCCCATGAATCTAGGACATACCCCTCATGAATATGAGACATACCCCCGCATGAATCCGGATTCATGCGGGGGTATGTCTTGGATTCATGGGGGTATGTCCCGGATTCATTGGGGGAATATGGTCTTGGATTCAAGTGGGACATGTCTCAGATTCATGAGTGTAAACCCGAGAACCCCCTTCCCTCTCATGAATCCAAGACATACTTCCTGATTCTGATACATACCTTCAATCCCTGACCATAATCCCCCATGAATTTTAGATATACTCCCCCATTAATCTGAGTTGTACCGCACCATGAATTTGACATCATGCTCTCTCATGAATGAGAGACATGCTCCACCCATGAATCCGAGACATACCCTCCCATGAATCATATTCATACTCGCCCATGAATCTATGACATACCTACCTACCTACCTACCTATGGATTCTAGACATACCCATGAATCCATCGGAGACATACCCTCATGAGTATCAGACATACCCACAAATCTATGACTTACCCATCAAAAAATTCAAGGCATCCCCCTCATTAATACAAGACATAGTACTCCTTGAATTTCAGACCATACTCCCTCATCAATAGGAGACATACTCCATACCGTCTCATGAATTCATCAGAGACATACCCATGAATCTCATGAATATGAGGCATGCTCTCCCCCAACGAATATGGGACATAACCCTCTCGAATAGGAGATGTACTCCGCCATAAATCTGGGATCATAAATCTGATACATAACCCCCCCCAATGAATCCGAGACATACTCCATCCACAAATTCAAGACATACCCCTCATTAATATAAGACATAATAGTCTTTGAATTTGAGACCATACTTCCCTCATGAATCCGAGGCATATCCTACCATGAATCTGCGACGTACCCTATCATGAATCCGTGACACTCCCCATGAATCCAAGACATACCCCCATGAATCTGTATATCTATGAATTCGAGACATACGGACCCATGAATCCAACACTTACTCCACATGAATCTATGACATTCCCCCCATGAATCGGAAAACATACCCTACATGAATCCGAGAGATACTCCTCCATGATTCTAATATATACCATGAAGCTCTAACTATACTTCCCCATGAATCCTAGGTATATTCAACATTAATTTGAGACATATTCAATGAATCCGAGACATAGCTTCGTATGAATCGGAGACATAACCCCTATGAATCTGAGGCTATATCTCTCTTGAATCGCAGACATACCATGAATCCCTGACCATACTCCCCCATTAATCCGATACGTACCCCACCATGAATCTCAGACATAGCGACTCATGAATCCGAGACATAATCCCCATGAATCCTAGACCACACCCCCCCCCTTTGAATTCAAGGCACACTCCCCGATGAATCCGGGAAATGCCACAAATTTGAGATTATACCTGCCCATGAATCTGAGACATACCCATGAATCCATGGGAGACGTATCCTCCATAAATCAGTGACATACCCATGAATTCGAGACATACCCCCTCAAGGAATTCGAGACATAACCCCTTTGAGTCAGAGACGTACTCCGTCATAAATACGAGAACATAAATCCAAGACATACTCCCCCCATGAATGCGATCATGAATCCGAGACATATGCCTTGAATCCTAGAAATAATGGCCCAAGAAACCGCGACATACCCATGAATCCATTGAAGACATACCTCCCATGAATCTAAGACATATGCATAAATCTGTGGCATACTTATGAATTAAAGACATACTCTCATGAATCTGAGGCATACTCCCACACGAATCTGAGACATACTCCCTCATGAATCCGTGACATACCCATCCATGAATCCGAGAGATACCCCAATCAATCCAAACCCCCCCCCCCCCATGAATCTTAGCATTACTCTTCCATGAATCTGTGACATACCCATCTATGAA
Organism: Acorus calamus; assembly: GCA_030737845.1. Taxonomy (NCBI): domain Eukaryota; kingdom Viridiplantae; phylum Streptophyta; class Magnoliopsida; order Acorales; family Acoraceae; genus Acorus; species Acorus calamus. The sequence goes on from CM060875.1 coordinate 33,453,840, forward strand.
TTCGAGAGATACCCTCATCAATCTGAGGCTCTCCTATGAATCTTAACATTACTCTTTCATGAATCCGATAATACCGACCCATGAATCTGACACATACCTCCCAATGAATTGAAGACATACCCCCATATGAATTCAAGACATACTCCTCCACGATTCCTATGCATACTATGAATTCTTGACTATACTCCCCCTTGAATCCTATACATACTCTCTCATTAATCCGAGACCAAGCCCCCCCTGAATCGAAGACATACTCCCCCATGAATCTGAGAAATGCCATGAATACGAGATCATACTCCCTCATGAATGGGAGACATACTACCCCCCGAATATGACTCTGAATCCGAGACATACTCCTCCATTAATC